>WNWK01015876.1:0-46518 GCA_009830355.1 Cherax destructor | reverse complement strand
ATGGTGCTAAAATGATCTGATTCTACTTTTTAAATGTATATTCGAATCAGCCTAGAAAATAGTACCCCCGGTGTGATTTTAAGTGTTTTTTAAAATTCGGCGAAAATGGCAAAAAACCCCAAACAGTTTTTTCGGGGTTTTTTTTGAGCAAAAAAATTTTTCCCAAAATGGAAATTGGTCATGATGATAGTGTTTGTTGGATCAATTGCCCCCACAAACATAAAAAAATGAAAAATATACAGTTGTTCGGGGTTTTTTTCAGGCGAAAAATGTTTTCCCCAAAAAGAAATTTTTTTAAAATTCACCCGAAAATGCCAAAAAACGCTCAATGGTTTTTTTCCGGGTAAATTTTTTTTTCCTCAAAAGGGAAAATTTGGGTTATATGATAGTGTTTGTTGGATCAATTGTCTACAAACATAAAAAAAATCAGAATATACAGCTTAATGAGAAAATTAGTTTCCCTCAATTTGTAATTACGGGAAAAAAGAGGGCCTCATATGGTCCCCGGGATCTAATTTTACATAGTCCCCCCGGTGTTATTTTAAGTTTTTTTTTAAAATTTCCCCGGGAAAATGGCAAAAACGCTGAATGGAATTTTTGGGGCCAAATTTTTTTTTCCCCTTTCTAAAAAATGGAAATTAGTCATGATAAAGGTGGGGACCAATTGCTCTCCACAAACATAAAAAAATTTCAAATATACAGTTTAAGGGAGAATATTAGTTTTCTCAATTAGGAATTACGGGGAAAAAGGGGTTTTATATGGTACAAAAATAAATCTGAATGATCTGAAATCTAAACCAGCGAAAATAGGTTCCCCGGTGTGTTTTTTAAGTAGTTTTTAAATTTCAGCCAAAAATGGCGTTTTTTTTTCAGGCAAAAAAACGTTTTCTCTCAAAATGGAAATTTGTCATGATAGTGTTTGTTGGATCATTTGCTTCCCACAAACATAAAAAAAATCCAGATTATCATCTCCCAAAACGGGCATGCCGTAAGAACCTTTGTGGGCTTAGCGGGTTTTTTATAGGTCTCTCATTGCTAATTTTTTTTTTTTTAAGCAGCTCCCTTGAGTTTTTTTAAGAAAGATTTTCCCCTTTCGTTTGGACCTTCCATAAAGAAAGAACATTCTAAACTCTAAAAAGAAAAGCTAACTTCTTTCCTTTTTTTAAAATTTCCCCAGATTTTTTTTTAACCCTTTTTATATAAAAACAACTGATGTTAGTTCCATTGTCATAGGTGCCGTCCTACATAAGAAGCCCAAATAAAGTACAACACAGTGTCATTTCCCCAGTCGTGCCCCTTACAAATGCTGAACGTAATTATACAGTAACTGAAAAAAAAGCCTTGGCAATTGCCCCCCTGATTCTGCTGTTCCAGAATAAACAGCCTACGGGAAGATTAGCCAGATGGTCCTTGACTATTCAAGAGTTCAATCCAACCTTTGAACACTTACCTGGTAAATCAAATGTAGTTGCAGATGCTTTATCACAACATATTAGTACAGTAATAACAGATCCTCCATTTAGTTCCGAGGATGTAAAGAATGCTCAAAGGCAGATCCTATTGGTCTGGGTGATTCGGGTTTCTTTTTACAGGAAGATCAACTCCCAGTTAAAAACCCCCAGCACCCATCAGTGACTTTTTCATGAACCAAGAGCTACTGTATCCCGCTTAGGGTGGGGTACCCTAGCAGAAGGATATACCACTAGTGAATGTAGCCTTACAGTTAGTTCACGATGTACCAGGCGTTGCACACCCTGGTAAGGATCATTCTGTAAAACAAGCCCGATTGAAATATTTTTTTTCCCGTATGGCAACTGATATTTCTGGAAAATGTTAAGAAATGTTAATTTTCTATATGCAGTATAGGTCCTAATCCAGTCCAGGCGTGTTTCCCCCTAGTAGAGAACCCCGGGAAAGATTTGTCTAGATTCGTTTTTCTAATTTTCAATGTTCCCTCCAGTTGGTGTTAGTTCCTATTGCAGATAATATTGCCGAGACAGTAGCTAAAGCATTTGGAAAAGCATAATCTGATAATGGAGGTGAATTTGGGAATGAGATTCTTGAAAAGTTGTGTACTTTACAAGATCTTTAAATCGAAACCCTTGTTCCTCACCATCCTGCCAGTAATGGTCTAGGGAAAAAAACAAATACGAAAAATACTTATGTGTTTAGAGCCACTATTATTCCCAATAGTACAACCTGGAATGAAAATTTTACCTGATATTCAGTGTGCCATAAATTCTGCACAATGCTTTTGGGCCCCCTTTAAACGTTGTATGGTGTAATAAAGCTCACCACATTAGTTGTTATATTCTAATCCCAAAAACCCAAAATTTCAATCCTGATGATTTCATAGGGCTCGTACAAGCTTACTCAAGAGTCATTAATACCTAGCAGAAAACCCAAAACTAAAGTAGGTTTGAGAGTTATGCTGACTAATTCTAATAAAACATCTGCAATGATTAAGCTCGATAAAAATTTTGTTGCTCAATATCAATAGTCGAACATGTCGGACAATGTAAAAAGTACGAGAAATCAGTACTGGTCATATAAAGAATCGCATTTGATCTATGAAGTTAGTATGCGATGATGACGAAGTTCCTAACATCCAAACAAATGTAAAGACTCTGACAGTCCTCCTGACTTAGATTTTACTTCTAACAACCAGACAGACGAACAATCTGTCGTTATTCCTTACATATACAAAAGAATGAGGAATCCCCAAAACTTCAGTTGTAAATACCAATTTAGATACTCCCCAACCACGGAATTGTTAGTTGTTGCAACAAATTTGACACCCCACAGATGATGATCCTCTGCATATGTAAATCTCACCCTAGCAGAATTGGGGTTGAATGTAAATAATCTCTGTGGATAAATAATATAGTTAAAGAGTATTTCTACTGGTGTCTGCTATGAAACTTAATGATGTAAATTTTTTTTTTAAGTGTTCACATTTTTTCTGAATTCTGAGATTTAACAGTAAAAGACTTGTGTCCCCAAAGTCTCCCTTTTTCTGTTAAACACTTTCTTCTTTGTAAATATATTTCCTTAGAATTCGTAGATCACACGAATACAGATCAATCGATCTTCTCTTTATTGATCTTTTTTGTTAATCGTACCACCACTGATTCTATCATAATTCGTAATTCAGTACAATCAATTATCATTATTAAGTATAGTTCTTCATCTTCAACTGTTGTGTACATTTATATTGTATAGAATCAGCCCAGAGCCGTAATGCCTACAGTCTTTGGTGAATAAGGCTCTACATCGGGATGCCATACGTTAGCGTCGCCGAGCTGTCAGTAGTATTACAGTGTACTCATAGTATATTTAGATAATCCCAGCTACTTTATAGATATGCTCCCCTTTCTAGCTGTGATGTCACAAGACCCATCACAAGGGGGGCCCGAGGCCCCTCTCTCAGTCAGTCACAGGCACAGACTCGACAGACAGGCTCATGGGTCCCTCCCACCTCAAGATTCTTAATTATACGCCTCCAAGACATCCAACGGGGTATTTCTTACTCCAATGTCTCCTGACGAACCCCCGACAGTTATACCGAAAGTACACCCCCTCCCACAGTACGCCCCACAATATCCACAGTATGCCTCAAAACCCCCAGCACGCTGACAAGAGACTGATTATCTTGCAGCAAAGGTGATTCATTAATTTCCAACAAACTACATCTCCACTTTTCTTTATCTTCCACCAAGGTTCTTGTGTCCCTTTTGTGATTCTTCTCTTAATTTGACTGATGAATCCTGCAATGCACCCAAAACGTTTCACCTATCAAGTTTCTTAAAGTTGTACATATGTTTACTCATCATTTTTATAAAATGATAAGTCCCTAAACTCAAACACCAATGGCAAATCTCCAATAACAACGGAACATCCCACTATGCTCACGACACTAGTCAATCCCCAGGGAACGCCCTTCAATACCAATGGCACCCCCCAAACCCACGGTATGCCCAACAATGTCCACTGAACGACCCACAGTGTCCACGACATCCCAAAATTCCCACGGCAGGAGACACAATGCCTACCCTGCACCTCTGCTTTCCCCACGGTACTCCCCACCACCATCACCAACATAAAAATAGCAACAATAAAATCACTACCACCACCAACACCAAAAAAAAAAAAACCACAAAAAAAGACTTCTTCCATCTCCAACACACCCACCAGCATCTCCAACAACAACAACTACGTATCATCAACACCACCGCCACCATCACTACCCCCCACCACCACACCACCCCCTCCACCACCACCGCCACCACACCCACCATTGCTCACTGACAGTGTTTCAAGTGAAGGCTTGGAGGCTGCTCTTGTGTTTAGCAACAAGTGCCTGACACACCTTTGAGCTCTTATTGAGCAGCCCCCAAGAAAATTCTCTCCCAAATTTTTTCAAGTTACCAGGGACAACTGCTGGACGGACGTGCTGGGCAAGGCTGGGGCTGGAAATAGCCATGAACGATTGAGATGGCTAAAAATGCTGGGGATAGTGAGAGATAGCTGGGGATGGCTTTAGATTATTGAAGATGGCTAGACAATTCTGGGGAGTGTTTGAGAATAGATGGAAAGGGTTTAGATAGCTAGGGATGGTTGGAATGGTTTTGATGGCTGTGGATGGCTGGGATGACTGTGGGGCTGGGGATTCCTGGAGATGGTTTGGGATGGATGGAGATGGTAATTTAGTGGGAATTGGCTGGGAGATATCTTTAGATAGTTGGGGAAATTTTTAAGGAAACATGATAAAGTTGAAAAAAATTGGGAGAAGAAACTGAAGTACTTGGACAGATGAAAGAGGTAAGGAAGAATGAGGAAGGTTAGGAGGACTGATAATAGTTGGGAGGGATTGATGAAGGTTGGGAATGACAGAAAAAGATTAGGGGGATTGAAGAAATGTAAAAAACTGAAAATATTTGGGGGAAATTAATGATGATTGGTCAGGATTGAAAATTTGGAACGTTAGTGAGCATTTATGAATTCTGGGGAGGACAGGGTATCCTTTTCGGGTGTTTTGCAGAGGAGTGTAAAAGGGGAAAACCTACCATCACCTCGTGTTAAGGATAAACCTGATGGTGGATCACACTGGTGTTTTTTTTATACCAGAACGATGTGACGGTGTCCGGTATTATGAAGCGGAATCCTCCATTTTTTCAGGGTCTCTATAAATGGTTGACAAGAATAGCACTTAGAGGAATCCCCGCTATGCCATGGATTGCAGATACAGACCACAACCCGTTCTATGCAACCCACCGGCCACTAGATGAAAAGCGATTCGATTTGTTACTTTTCATTGGCGCCCACACACACGACAAGAGTCCTTTCAAGGAACAATATCCGAATTGACTATAGCTATTGCTTCGGTTGTTGACCTCACCAAAAGAAACATCTCCACTCAATGCTTTATAAAGAAAAAATGTCCACTCTATTCTATCACTTGTGGGCAGTATGAAAAAGTTTATGTGGAGAAAACCAAAAAAGACTTGTCCCCTAGATTTGAACACAATTGCCAGAAGAAGGAATGACACAAATAACGCACGTTTCATACACAGGAACACTGAAGGACATATCATGCTTTAAAAACCAACCTGGTCTATGGGGGACGAGATATGAGGCGGTCCCTTTTCCACTGAAGAGTCCCATCGCCACCTCCAACATCAGACAAGTACAATACATTAAGCATAGGAAAGAGGAGCTTACGACGACGTTATTGTCCGACCGGACCATTTACAAAGTAACACGGGACTTGAAAAGGGTAATTACCGAAACGTCGTCGTAAGCTCGCCTAGGGTGTGGGGTTATTTATGTAAGTACCATACATTACTGGTATACAATACATACAAGTTGATGAAGAGGACACGTGCAAAATTTTTGGTTCATAGTCCAGGGCTTGTTAGCTAGCTGGGTTATGTGTATTGTATATTTTATATTATTGTACTAATTGTTAAGATTAGAGTGATGGGTAGTTAAAGATTATTTTTTTCCCCCTTTATGCGCTATTTAAAAAAAGGTTTTTTTCAATGAGGGAACATAATGAAGCTAGCTGGCCCAGTGGCTTACGCGAGGTCGGGGTTTTTTGAGATTCTCTGACCACGGGTTCAAACCCCCACCCGTATAGGGTTTTGTTTACAATCATGTCATTAGCCCTACTGTCTGCTGCTTCTTTCTTTCAATGATTTGCCCTTAAAGTTATACTTTTTTAAAAGATTCATCATTCAAATTTGTAACAATTTAGCCAAGCACTGCCAGCTGGGTAGGATGGTATGAAGGGAAAGGCTGTTCATGTATTAGTTTATTTTTATTTTGAGCCATTAACACTACCCACGTGAAGGATGTAATCTTTCCATAGCTGTAATAGTGATCTGGGGGTGGAGGTGTGGCATGCACTGAGCACATATTTATTCAGCGTGGATCACAACCACTTTTTTCAGATCCTCTATAATCCGCCAGTCAGTAGAGACAAGGCAGTTGTTTGGGGGCCCCCAACTTTCTGTGAATGGCTACTGTTATTGATAGCCAATCAGGGAGGGGTTTATTTAACAGGCGACCTGGCATTGTACTTACACTCTGGCTTGGAGGACAATCTCTCACCAGCTGGGAATTACTACACTAATTTTTTCTTGTAGAGATCATGGGGAACAAAAGGAGTAAACCCCTTTAACTCTTTATCTCTTTTTTAAAATTTTATATCTACCAACATTGCTGCACTGTTGCTCAGTCTGTAAATATTGCAAATATTGGTGGTGGGAATGTACTGGTACTAAAAAAAGTCCGGGAGGGTGCCGGGGCTACCCCCCCAACGGCCCAGTCCTTGACCAGGCCTCTCGGGGGATCAGGGCCGATCAACCAGACTGTTACTGCTGGCCGCACGCAGTCAAGTTCGAACAACCCCGGTGATCTGGAACTGATTTAGGTATCTGCCCACCCTCCTGAAGACACCCGGGGGTCTTTTGGGTGAGGGGTTTGTAGCATGTATTCGCCGGACACCTGCCACATTACTTTGAGCCGATATCCTTAATACTATTGAAACTTTTTTATTAATAGCTAAAAAAAAAGTCCGACATTAATATTATCTGGGGCCAATATAATGTTACCAAATGGAATCACGTTAAATTAATGTACATAGTAAAATTATTTAGTATATTAGGTTAGGTGTAACAGTGGTAACTGTGAACACTTTTGTAACAACCAGTCTCTGTTAACCCAGCTACCCATATGCCCGTGACCTACCTTATGTCAGGTCACCCCCCCCCCACAACTGGCAAACAGCTCTTAACCCCTTGACATCTCGGAAACTCTCTGTTGTAACAGGCTTCATTCCTTTGATAAATACGTTAAAGGTGTTCAAAGTGGACATCTTATCTCACCTCCCTTTGATACTTTGTTAAATACCCAGGCGGTTGAAGAACCCCCTGAGGATATGTTGAAACTCATTGGTATGAATGGTGAAATTACCTTAAGGTTGTAGTACATAGTTCTCCGTAAATAATTTCGCACTCGTAAAATACGAGAGAAAAGCTAATATTTTATTTTGATATGTTTCTAAAAAACAATATGACAATTAAAAGGCCTTTGATTTTTTTTCCTGTGACTCTTGATTCCCTAAGAAAAGAAATAGTAAGAAATTATTTTTATTATTGCACCTAGATCTCTTTCAGGAGGAGGATAGGGGGAAAACATGTAAGATATAAACTTTATGTCTGTATGCATATGATTTTATGTTTTTCTATATGTGTGCATGTATGCTACACTTATTTGTATGAATGGATATTTGTATGTATGTACAGTAGGGGCCCCTAATACTGCAGGTTAGGTTCCAGGCAACAGGGAAAGCAGAACGCCATTTTTTTCCACCCGTAAATGCCAGACAACAAGCTTACACTAACTTTTTTAATTAGTAATAGAACTAGGCATTAAAAAAAACAATAAAAAGTAAAATACATACACAGTAATACTTATTTGCAGCCCAGAGGGATACAGTACACTCATTATTTACCTTAAAATACCTTAACCCCATTAACTGTCCAAACGTATATATACGTTTTTACCGCTAGCGTAAAGGACAAGGTAACTGCAGGACTGTCTACTGGTTGACTTTGTGAACAATAAGTTGAACACTTACATGAGTGCAGGTGGTGATTGTGTTTTTTCATCCCTCCAAATCCCATGGAAATTACCTCCTGTCGTATTTGTTTAAACTCATTCCCACTTTACTGATTCTTTTTGGACAAAAACAAATCTAAAATAAGACCTTGGAATATAACTGACACAATAGATTTTTCAAAGAGAGCGGCAGAAAAATATATGGAAAAATAATTATGCAGAGTTAAATACCGGACATAATAAATTGTAATGAATATAATTTGAAAGTATTTACTCTACCATAAAACTTACAACTTGTTATCAAAAAAAAATATCGCGTTATGTGCTTGAAATTATTTTATAAATAATATATATATTTTTTTTTTTTAAAATTTAAGTAGAAATATAAGCCAAAAATCCTTAGAATTCAAATTAATTTGATTACAGAAAATTAAAATGTATAACTTTTGAGGCTGATGTGTAGTATATTTCATATGTAACATATTGCTCACTTAGCATAATAATTAATGAGTAATGAGATTATCAGAGGCAAAAATATTCTTTAGCATTTTTGTTAAGTAGGTGGGAAGCCTTGATGCTAGTATAGGACACGTGATACAAGCAATTGAAACTTCTCCCTTCCTCGGATTAAACCTGATTTCCTCCCTGTCCACAGGCGACAGTGCCTTACTGGTCTAGCGTTCCACTATGAGTATATAAATGAAAGCATGAAAGGTGGAAAAAATAAATTAAATAAGTGGAGGCGCATGCAACATTTAGGATACCTTATTGCAGGCGATGTTTCGCTCAGTGCGAGCTTTCTAGTCTTAGGTCATAACTGAACAGAGGAAGGACATATAAGTATGGTAGAAGTGACTGAACTATTGTTGTGTAGGTATAGAAGAAATAAGTCGTTCGTAAACAACAGTTGTTGGGTGAAAATCATATTGTGACCTCAGGATAATTTTTGAAAACATTTCAGAATTCTTTGCTGCCACTGTTTTGGGTAATTGTATCGGAAACAGCGATGGGGACTCTACTGAAAAGGTGAAAACCGATCCCAGTTTTCCTTGATTTTACTTTATAAGAGGAAAAGAGCAAAATCCCCATTTCCTTTGTGCCATAATTGGTAAATCCGAAAATTAAACACTTAAGTTTCGGGGTATTGAAAGCCCGTTAACTTAAACGACTTGCTAAACTTTAATTCCAATCAAAGCTCAAGAACCAAACGATGGAGTCGACGCTGGCCCAGTCAGTTTGACCTTCACTTTGCCATTTCAAGTTGCTTGTTGATTTGACTCACGAAATCGTAATGACACGATTGCAAAACAAACCATACCACGGGTGGGGTTCGAACCCGCGGTCACAGAGTCTCAAAACTCCAGACCGTCGCGTAAGCCACTAGGCCAGCTATCTTCAATAAGATTCATCCAACTAGGTATATTTCTACACCATAGGAAGGTTAGCATAGGCACCACTCAGACCGCGTATTCGAACCCCACCCGTGGTATGGTTGGTTTGCTTGTTGATTGGCAGGTGACGTCGCGACCAAGCTTCGTTACACACACCGATTTCCTGGCTCTCAGAGCCGGAAGGGACCCTTCGAAGTCATGCTCTTTGAGAACGTTCATCGCCGAGGTGATGAACCTGTCGGCTTAGTCATCGATCAAGCAGACGACGATACAAGAGACTCTAGTACCGAGGAAGCTGGACAGCTTCACCTGCAGGATGGTCGTCAAGAGTGTTGTCAGAGTCGTCTTCGTCGTGTTCAAGATGATACCACGAAGTGGGCACATACACACATAGCGCGATGACGATGTTGAAAAACTACTGAAATAATGATTCTGACACCTCAGGAGAGAGCAACTACCAATGATGATGATGGCGGTAATGGATCCGCCTATCAATCACGAAATGTCAAGCTAATTAGAGAGACAGCTGATAACGCAGTATACACAACTGAGAGAAATTTCGGGGACCTAAAAAGTCAGGTACAACGATGATGTCATAATTTTGTCGGAGAAGATTTTGCTGCAAAGCTGTTGATTTATTGTATCCATCCTGTGGACGGTAGCGCAAGAGTATTATGGTTACAATAAAAAGGGATCATTTTCCCCTTTTTTATCTACAATTCTCTTATCTGTTGCAAGCAAATTTGAAATATTTGAATTAGTTGAATAAAACTTTATAAGTCGTTCATGCTGGGCGCCTTCTGATATACTTCAAACTTTAGGGGTGATTTACCGATTCCTCAGTTTAGACATCAGAGAAGGGGATTTTTGTATTTCCCCTTTTTCAGAAGTAAAATGGATGAAAAGCTGTACTGCACATAGAAGAGAGGAGCTTACCAAGACGTTTCGGTCCGACTTGGACCATTTACAAAGTTACACTAACAAAAAGGAGAGAAGGAGGGAGTATATATAGACCAGCAGACAGGGGGCGAGAACAAGAGAGGAAGTGGTGGAGGAGTAATAGTAGAAGTAGTAGTAGTAGTAGTAGTGGAGTCAGTCATATACTAAGAAAGAGGAGCACTGCAAGGAGCTAGGGGCACACACAGGGTAGGAACAAGAACACAGTGCTCCTCTCTCGTTGTCGTCCCTGTCTGCTGGCCTTTTATATATATACCCCTCCTTCTCTCCTTTTTGTTAGTGTGACTTTGTAAATGGTCCAAGTGGGACCGAAACGTCGTGGTAAGCTCCTCTCTTCTGGGGGCGGGTTGTGTGTGTATTGTTCCAGTCACGGTATTGTGCCTTTTGTTGTTATTTATGGAGTTTACCTGATGAGTGAGGTGAATAGTGTGAGCCACTTTTTTCCTCAATCTACCGATATCTTAAGTTATCCTATCTTTATGGATACTTTGATTATTTGTCAAGGATCAACAATGCTGTCACACATCCGCAAGTGTTTCTAGTATATGGAATGACATGACGGAAGGGAGAGACTCAGAAGTGTCCCTGTTTATAGGACAATGTGGAGCTAATGAGGAAAAGTCAATCGGATGAGGATCATGTAGGACTACCAAGGGATCTGGACAGTCTGCAAGCCTGGTCCAGCAACTGGCACCTGGAGTTTAACTCCCACTAAGTGCAAAGTCATGAAGAATGGGGAAGGGCAAAGAAGACCATAGACTGAGTACAGGCTAAGGGGCCAAAGACTTCATACCTCACTCAAGGAAAAGGATCTTGGGGTGAGTATAATACCGAGCACATCAACCAAATAACTGCTGCAGCATATGGGCGCCTGGCAAACCTAAGAACAGCGTTCCGACACCACAGTAAGGAATAGTTCAAGACTCTGTACACCGTGTACGTCACCCTCATATTGGAGTATGCAGCACCCAGTTAGAACCTACACCTGATCAAGCAAGTCAAAAAATTAGAGAAAATGCAAAGGTTTGCAACAAGACTAGTCCAAGAGCTAAGGGTCATGTCCTACGATGAGAGGTTAAGGGAAATCGACCTGACAACACTGGAGGACAGGAGGAATAGGGGGACATGATAATGACATATAAAATACTAAGAGATGTTTACATGGTGGATAGGGGCAGGATGTTTCAGAGAGGGGACACAGCAACAGGGGAAATCACAATCGGAAGCTGAAGATTCAGATGAATCACAGGGATGTTATGAAGTATTTCTTCAGGTATAGAGTTGTCAGGAAGTGGAATAGTCGGGAGAGTGAATCAGGGAGGCAGGAACCATACATAGTTTAAAGAAGAGGTATGATAAAGCTCATGGATCAGTGAAGAGGCGGGGCCAGGAGGTATGTATCGATCCCTGCAACCACAAATAGGTGAGTATAAATAGGTGAGTACATACATATATACATGCATTCACGTACACTCACAGAAGGGAGAGGAAACAAATAAGGTGAAAATTAAACACCGACAAAGACAGGAAGGTGAAATGGAAACACGATAACAGGTGCAGATTCCGAGCTTCCAGTGCATCATGCAATAACCCTTTCAACACAACCAAACCAACCATACATCGCCTCTTATCTTCCCTACCAACTCTCGCAAGAACCTTCCACACAACCATTTCCCCATTCAATCCATAACCCCAATTTCCTCTTTTTCCAACCCTCCCCATCTTCCTCACCAACCTCTAGAATCCTGACCCCTCCCAGTAAAAGAACCATCCAAACCACAACCCTCTCACCTTGACTTCTATCCTTCTACCCTACATCCCTCCTACCTCTTTTCTACTATGACCCATGAGCAAGACCATGGACCAAAAAAACAAAAACGGACAATGAAGCTGAAGGAAGCTGAAATATGAAACACAAATGCTTTTAATAACAAATAAAAGTGTTGAACGGAATAAGCGAATTTCACACATCCCCAGGTACATCATACAACTCTCAGATGCAATTCTTGAGATGAAAATAAGGTAAATTAAATTGAAGAAAACAGAAGTAAGATATGATAAGGAGTAGCATAGCTAATCACAAACCAGTGACTGTGGGTCCAAGATGATGATGAAGATGATGTACAGCCAAACTAGCTCAAGTGGCTAGTTTATTATGGGCCCCATATCCATCTTGTGGACGGTAGCGTAAGAACATATGGATACACAGAGGCTTCCAGAACTAGGCCCCAGAAGGGCTTTCAGGGGACATCTGGATTTATACCTACAGTTCTCAATCTGTTTAAAAAAAAATAGAAAATTTGCTTAATACGTCGGGCATCTAATTTTCATTAATAAGATATCTTAACCTATCACATAGGTTATTATAATGTCTATATCTATATTTCTCAATAAGTGAACAATTAAGCGTAGTGTTCAATATATTGCAAACCGCAAGAAGTACTTGCAATCAAGCCTAAGCCTGGCTACTACAATCAGTCTGTTTACAATGGAAGTTGCTCTACAAAAGTAGTACTTATCTGCGTTGACGTTACTATAATGGGTTACATCAAACCTGGCTTCTGACTACATTCCCTGCATTCAGTTTCATCATTTGCATCTCTTCTAATATTATTCGTAATGCTAGACATGTGCACGCCAAGGTAATATTCAACATTTTCCGTCAGGGTTCATATTTAGCTAACGAATCAATATTATCATGAAGATGTAATTCAATGTGATTGAATCCATAACAATTAAACATTAACTCGGTTTTCCGATTATTGAATATCTGTAATACTCGACCCCACAATCACAATTAGGTGAGTACACACACACACACCACAGGACTTAGTAGCAAGCAGTGAAGAGGCGGGGGCCAGGAGCTATGAATCGACCCTGCAACCACAAATAGGTGAGTATATTGATGACACACATGTCATGTTACAATACAATGACATATCTCTTAATAATACTTCTTAATTAGAGATCATGAAACTGAGAAGCCTTCCAAACGACATATTAATTAAAATACGTGAAAATAATAAATTGATATACATTTTTTTATGTTCAGCAAAGAGTGATGTAGATGACGAGAACTCACAGTATCAAAACTAACAATGTATAGGAGAGGGAATTGATATATTACATTATATATTAATATTCCATTTTATATTATTGTTTCACACTTTTTTTTTCCAAATATTAATTAGAAGTTCGATTTATGTTCATTTCTAATATATGTTTTACAAAAGTACTGTCTTAGCTCACTTTCTAGATTTCCTGAATCTATTAATTTTGTCTTTAAATTTTTGGACTGGTTTAAGTATTCTTTACACTTTGTTATTCCTGTATATATTATTGAACTTTTCGTTTTTTCTCTTGAAATACTATCTATACCAGTTTCAATATACACTGTTAAACTCTTCATTATATTTAGTATTATACCAAATAAATTACCACACGATTTCAATTTGCTTATCTTATTTTAATATCCAAATATTGTCCTTCACAAGTTTTTTTACATCTGTTTTTTATTGTCATTATTACAATCATATTTCAAACCTGTATTATTTAAGTACTAAATAATCCGCATTCCTAAAAAAGTTTTTTTTTTTTAATTTCTTCACTTTTCGAAGTGTACCTCATCTATTATTAATAATGTTTATTTTCACAGGTAAGATGCAAAATCTTGTAGATTTTGCATCTTACTGTGACATAGATGTTTTCTCAGAAAAGTCTAAGACAAACTCTTGGGTCAAATATTTTCACTCTCTCCTAGCCTCATAATTTTCCAGCTTATCTTCTGTGATTGAAGTCTTTGTGATATTTATCTTCATCTATCTACTGTTTAGATTTCATTAGTTTCTTTTAATATTCTCTGATGTCCCCATTTATTCTGCCACATAATCTTCAGAATCCATGAATTATTTTACAGTAGGCAATAAATAGCAGGTTATTCTATTATTTTATGTTGTTGTTATAATACTAAAGTGTACTCAGTCTTATTTAATTTTATTATTTGCAAACAGCAATGACTAGAATTATTAAACATATATCTGTCTGTCTTCCAAATTGTCTCTTGTCTTCATTCATCACTCGCTTAGCTGTATAATTTTCTAGTTGTTGTTGCATCTCAACTCCTGGTCCTGTATACTGCATATGAGTAGCCTTTGCCACTTAACCCCCAGATGTACTAATATATTTAAATATATATATGTCGCGTCGATTAGGTAAAACATGCGATTTTGGCTTAAATAGCAACGCTCCCCTTTGCCATATAAGACAAGTGAAATTGAATGTAATAAATCGTTCTGAATATGGAACGAAAAAATATATTTCATTGTGTTTGTTTATTATTAAAATAATGTTAATGCATCTAAAATATATTTAGTTGGGTTAGGCTAAATTAAACTGCGCTTGTTGTAATAAGGTTAGGTAGGTTTTCACTTTCTCTTTGGTACAAAATTATACCCCATACTTAACATAAATGAAAAAATATCTTTAATCGCATAAGAGAAAATTTAGAAAGGACTTAATTTCAGATGAGTTCTTGCTAATTGACCAGTTTTACCTAATTTGGCACGATATATATATATATATATATATATATATATATATATATATATATATATATATATATATATATATATATATATATATATATATTATATATTATATAAATATAGGGAGGTACCACCTCTGAACTGTCTTGGGACCCTCATCCTCAGAAAGGAATAAACTGCCTGAAGGTGTTTAAAATCTTCTCCTACAATCCCCTATATTTTCATATGAACTTTATTTAAAGACAAAAATACATTGATAAGAATACAATAGGGATATATATTTAAATATATCGTGCTGAATAAGTAAAATTGGTCAATTAGCAAGAACTCATTTAAAACAACTCTAAAAATTTTTCTTATACGTTTAAAGATATATTTTTGTCAGTTATATTAATAAAAATGAATAATTTTGTACCAAAAGAACCTTAGGAAAATTAAACTTATTATAACAAGAGCTATTTAATTTAGCCTAACTGACTAAATATATTTTGATAAGTTTACAATTATTTAATAATAAACAAAACACAATGAAATATTTTTTTTTCGTTAGGTTCAGAATGATTTATGCGAAATTACTATAAACACATTTTCACTTGCCTTATTCGGCAAGAATAGCGTTGCTATTTAAGACAAAATCGCACGACATATATATAGTGGAACCTCGTTTTCGTGTGTATACGTGGGGATCCACTATATCGTACATCGTCGGATCCAGTCTGGGTTGCCCGTCCTCTTCCATAAATTTGTCTTGTGGGGGTCATTCAATAAGGGCTTTTCGTGGGTTCAATATGGGTTGCTCGTGGGTTCCCATAAATGTTTCTCGTGGGTTCAATAAGGGTTGTTCGTGGGTTCCCAATGTTTCTCATGGGTTCAATAAGGGTTGTTCGTGGGTTCCCTAAATGTTTCTCGTGGGTTCAATAAGGTTGCTCGAGGGTTCTCATAAATGTTTCTCGTGGGTTAATAAGGGTTTCGCGTAGGTTCAATAAGAGTTGCTGGTGGGCTTCTGGCTTATAAGAGGAGAGAGAAAACTTGGTCTTTCTTTGGCATAAGATTCATACTTGTCTATAATATTTTCGTTTGTGCAGAAAATACGCGATGTTAGGGCGAGGGATGTGGGGTGGTCAGAGAGGAAAACTGGGGAAGTGAGAGAAGACGTGAGATTTAAGGTAAACGGGAGAATAAAAATATGTGAAAGTAGGAAAGAGAGAGAGAGAGAGAGAGAGAGAGAGAGAGAGAAAGAGAGAGAGAGAGAGAGAGAGAGAGAGAGAGAGAGAGAGAGAGAGAGAGAGAGAGAGAGATAGGGAGAGAGGGAGAAGGAAGAAGGAAGGAAGGAGGGCGATCTTGAAACATACCACCGGGATCTCAGAACCATCCAGTTACTCCGAAGCTTAGTTGGGCAGGTGGTTATGTGACTTACACATAACCATCTACACAGCTAAGTTGGATATGTGTAAGTCATATAACCTATGTAAGTCTTATAACCAAAAGGGTTCTTTTCAAGGATACAGAGAAGTAAGATTAGGGACAAGATAGGCCCAGTTAAGAGTAACTCAGGCCAGATCACTGACAGTGATAAGGCAATGTGTGAACTTTCAACACTTACTTCCTCTCAGTTTTTACTCATGAAATTACTACCTAAATTCCAGAAATAATAAATTATGTAGAACAGGACGATAATTAATTATGCACGATTGGGGGTAACTAGTGACATGATCCTCAGACGAAAGAGAGAAATTAAACCTAACAAATCCCCAGACCCCGATGAACTGTTTGCAAGGGTTTTAAAGGAATGTAAAGAACAACTTAGCATACCTTTGGCTAATATTTTCAATATATCACTAAACTGGCATAGTGCCAGACAAGTGGAAACTGGCAAATGTACTACCCATTTACAAGGCAGGTGACAGGTCCTTAGCTTCAACCATAGACCAACAAGCCTTACCTCCATATTGGATAATTTATGGAATCAATAATAAATGAGGAAATTCGTAGCCATCTTGAAAGGCATAAATTGATTAATGAATCTCTAGTACTGGTTTGCCAGCAAGGTTGTCTTACGAATTTACTAACTTTTTCACTAAGGTGTTTGAGGAGGTAGATCATGGTAATGAATATGATATTGTGTATATGGATTCAGTAAGCTGATATTCCACATTAGAAGATATTGAGGAAACTTAAGGCATACGGAATAGGAGAATTTGTTTGCAGAGGCATGGTTGACGAAAAGGCAGAGAGTTTGCATAAATGGGGAGAAATCAGAATGGGGGCAAGTCACAGCTGTGTTCCACAGGGGTCAGTGTTGGGTCTCTTGTTGTTCACAATTTACATAAACGACATAGATCAGGAATGTAATAGCGACATAAGCAAATTTGCTGGATGACACCAAAATAGGCTGTCCAATTCATTCTAATGAGGACATTAGAGCACTCCATGATGATTTGAATAGACTGATGCAGGGTTTGAGAAGTGGCAGATGCAGTTTAATGTAGACAAATGCAAAGTTCTAAACGTTGGACAGAAACAATCATCCCACATATATAAATCTAAATAATGTAGATATTAATAATACTGGATTGCTTAAAAGGATTTAGGAGTTCTGGTTAGCAGTAACTGAAACCAAGACAACATTGCATACAAGTGTTCGCAATAAAGCTAACAGAACTTTGGCCTATATCAAGAAGAATAAATAACAGAAGTCCTCAGGTTGTCTCTTTCAATTCTTCATATCCTTGGTTAGGCCTCATTTAGATTATGCTGCACAGTTCTGGTCACCGTATTACAGAATGGATATAAATGATCTGGAAAACGTACAAAGGAGGATAACAAAGTTGATCCCATACTGTGAAATCTTCCCTATGAGGATAAAAACCGAGGGCCCTGAATCTGCACTTCCCTAGAAAGGAGTAGACTTATGGGGGGGGATGATTGAGGTGTATAAATGGAAACAAAAATTTATGAAGGGGATGTATATAGCGTGCTGAAAATATCTAGCCTATTCAGGACTCGCAGCAATGGCTTTAAGTTGAAACGATTCAGGAAGGATATAGGAAAGCACAGGTTTGGTAATAGAGTTGTGGATGAGTGGAACAATCCTGACAAAAACGTCAAAGAAGGTAATATCGTTGTGTATTTTTAAAAATAGGCTTGGTAAATACATGAGAGGTGAGTTGGACCTGACTAGCTTAGCGCTTTGGTCAGATGTCGTGCTCCTTCCTTATTAATGTGACCTAACCTGACAGTAGAGGCAGGAGAATTGGACTAGTCTCGCATGGGCCAGTAGGCCTGGTACAGTGTTCCTTCTTCTTATGTTCTTATAACCAACATAGCTACGCTCCAGTGTCCTATTTGCCTCATGGTTATCACCTTACACATCTATTCAGATAAGCTATATGCAAACACGTGAGTCAATCTGTCATCATCCTGTCCGCCAACATTTGGGGCAACACTACAAATATTGGTGAGCCTTACTCTTACATTTTGGCGAACACTCATCATTCTGATATAATCACTAGATAGCCAAATTGGAGGATGAGCTGATAGCTTCGTTACACACTCCCGTGAGACGCTGTAGTTACACTTCCCGGTGAGGGATGTGCTCGTAGTTACACACTTGCGAGGGGACGTGCTCGTAGTTACACACTCCCGTAAGGGATGTGCTCAGGTTAAGGCTACATTCCCGGTGAGGGATGTGCTTCGTAGTTACACTCTCCCGGTGAGGGATGTGCTCGTAGTTACACACCCTGAGGATGCTCGTAGTTAACGCATCGTGAGCTTTATGAACCCCGGTGACATGAGGTGCATACAGCCAAAAATATATTTTTTTTATTAATACGTTTGAGGTAATACATCAAATTAATAAACTTCTTTTGTGCATGCGTCTTTTAAGAATTATCAGTTATTATCTTCAATCAATTCCATTACCGGCAGTTTGTAACGAAGCATCGGATCAGCTTTAGTCTGGCAATCGTTGCCGAGAGGCCACTACTGTTCAGTATAGCATAAGGGTTGGAGAAAATACAACAGACATCCCATTACTAATAACAGAACCTGCATAGGCAAGCTTTGTGGCAAATAGAAGAGTCCAAAACTGGGTCATCGCTAGATGGGGAGGCTGATACTAAAAGAAAATTGGCATCAGAATAAATTTGCTCCAAAACCTGGTGGTCATTGGTCAAGGACCGACAAGGATATTCATCTGATGAAATCTTTTCATCTGTAAATAAACAGGAGGGAGCCGTCTCTACCAGCAGTCAAGAAAAAGCTGGACTCGCTTCTGAAATACTGGTGGGAATGCCGATGTGTTAATTTTTTTTTTTTGGCCAGTTTTCAGGTTCAAATGCTAGTCAACTTCCATTACAAGCCTCAAGAACTTAGTCAATAAGGTGGCAATATGGCAGGATGCATTATATCTCGTCCTTAAATCACTGAATCAAGAAAAGGAATTAAATATGAATAAGTGTGAGCTTACAATTGTTGATCTGATGTGCAGCTCAGATAGCACTGCCTCTAGCATCAGTCAACTCAGTCTAGCACAGTAAATGACTCTTCAAAATAAATAAATTAGCAGAGCTGTAATCAGCAACTACAGTTCAGTGTCTCTCCTCTCAGTCACTGGCAAAATTCTTGAGACAATACTCACATGGCAAATGCCAGTTTTTTTACTATCATTTGCTTCTCTTTGACCGCAAATACGACATCAAAAAGTAATTCTGGAGCCGATATCTTGTTAAACCTCTCTACATGTTGCACCAGCCACTAGAAAAATTCAAGATCAATTTTGTGTTAACACAGAACATTGCCGTTGCCTTTGAGTATGGCACCAAGGACTCTTGGCAAAGATGCAAGCACAGGGTGTCATCACACCACAACTCCTTTTTAGTGACTACCTTTTAAAGTTCTAGTAAGGCACACTCAGCTGGTGCCCAAGTTTTACAAGAAAAGTCTTTTGGCCCATTGTTATGGAATGTCTTCCTCAACTATTACCCTATCCTTAGAATTCCATGTCTACGCAAACAAGTGTCCCGTAACATTTACTTAGAAAAAGAGAGGCATATCAATCACAAGCTTCCAGCTACAGCGGTTCAACTTGGAGAAAAACAATGGAAGGCTACATTAGCTTCTCAGAAAACAGTTTATTTCTAGTGCATGAAATTACCTGTAATCATAGCTTTGACTGGGTCTTGTTCTCTGTGCTGCTTTCTTGTAGAACACGAAGCGGCTCTGTTGTTCTCATCATACTCCTGTCTCGGTCTTCTCTTCTTCAGTGATGGAAGGAGGGAAGAAGAATACACCACCGCTACTATTACCTGAGAGCCCCTGTCATTAATACGCCTACAATACAGTCATTTTAGTTACCAGTGTCCATTTTTACCACATACATCTCCCGCTGATTCCAACATTAGTGCTACTCTACTTCTTCTTCTGGTTTCCTTCACTATAGAAACAATTCTTGGGAATAATGCATTGCTAACATTTCTTATAGTTGCGTCCCTAACATCGATAATATGCTGGGACTTGAGTGGCAGACAGGAGATTTATGAAAGTAGTATTAGAAAGAGTGAGGGAAAGAAAGTGTGATAATTAGAGCTACTGTGTAGGGGAGAGGAGAAAATGAAGGAATACAAGGGAGTAGAAGAAAGAACGATAGTATCTGGATCATTTATCATATTTATACGGAAGGGGAGTAGAGGATAGAGAAGAGGGATGGGGATTATTGGTTTCTACACCTGGTTTACAAGTGTTAGTTCTGGATTCTCTGGGTGTTCTTCGTGAGTGTACTCACTAATTGTGGTTGCAGGGGTAGATTACAGCTCCTGGCCCCATCTCTTCACTGGTCGCCACTAGGTCCACTCTCCCTTGTTCCATGAGCTTTATCATACTTCTTCTTAAAGCTATGTATGGATTCTGCCCCACTACATCACTTCCCGGACTGTTCCACTTCCTGACAACCTGTGACTGTAGAAACACTTCCTAACATCCCTGGGTGGATTCATCTGAGTCTTCAACTTCCAACTGTGACCCCTTGTTGCTGTGTCCCATCTCTGGAACATCCTGTCCCTATCCTGGCACTCACCAGTGTAGAACCCCACTCGTCACACTCACTACAGTGTAGAACCCCACTCGTCACACTCACCAGTGTAGAACCTCACTCGTCACACTCACCAGTGTAGAACCCCACTCGTCACACTCACCAGTGTAGAACCCCACTCGTCACACTCACCGGTGTAGAACCCCACTCGTCACACTCACCAGTGTAGAACCCCACTACTGAAGTCACTCGTTTCCTTCCGTTTATCATGTTTCGATCTTGGTTATTGTCTTCCCTGTTATTCCTGCTGGTTCATTTTGTTTTGTCACAGTCTTCTTTGTGGTAACATAAATAAAGCCGACTTATAGTCGCAAATAATTATTTTTTCCAAAATCTTTCTCTCATAGTGCAGTTAATACATACTGATGTTGATCAGAACCCATTCCTTCCAGGTGCTCTATCACTCTTCTCTTTTGATAAACTTCTATAATATTTTATATATATATATATATATATATATATATATATATATATATATATATATATATATATATATATATATATATATATATATATATATATATATATATATATACGTATTTCAGAGACACTGGCCAGTAGTTTAATTTAATGGTCTGTCTCCCTTCCTTAAATACATTTGCTGTCCTTCACCTCTCTGGCACTTGCCCTGTATCATTGGTGATTCATGGTTCTTACAGAATTCTGCTCTCTTTCTCATATCCTATGGAGAGATATTGTCTGTTCCAATTGCCGTCGAGGTATCCAGCTCTCTAGTAATTTTTTCAAGTCTTCTCCTGTTGTATGCATTGTGTCCAGTACTTCTGGCAATGTTCTATTTCTTCCAAGAAAACCTAGTAAATCTTTTTGTTCATCTACCACAGATTTCTTGGTAATTTCTTGTGATCTCTTTCCCTTCCTTCTTCAGCCTGATTTACCTTTCTTTTACCTCCTTGATGTGAATTCTACAGCAACACTGATTCGAATTTGTCTTTCTATGCTGTGTCATTTTCATTCATCCTTTCTTCTTATCTATACGTATCAGATTCTGGCTCTTCTACTAACAGTTTTTCAGCTGCTCTTTTGTTTTTCTATATTTTTCTGACGCTCATCAAATTTTAGTTTTTGAGACTCTGGACATCTGGGTGAACTATGGTATCACTCTGTCTTTGCCAATGCTTCTGCTCTTTGGTTTGAAGTTTTCCTCTGCATCCCAGCATTATTCATGTACCTACTGCATCATATTTAGTTGTGTTTCCTTCTAGCTTTCCATTGAACATAATTATGGAATTGCCTCATGCCAATGGCCTTCCTTTCTTAAGTCTGGGTCTCCTCCTCCTTCCTGTGCTATGTAGAACCCCACTCGTCACACTCACCTGTGTAGAACCCCACTCGTCACACTCACCTGTGTAGAACCCCACTCCAAGCACTCACCTGTGTAGAACCTCACTCGTCACACTCACCTGTGTAGAACCCCCACTGTCACACTCACCTGTGTAGAACCCTCACTCGTCACACCCACCTGTGTAGAACCTCACTGTCACACTCACCAGTTCCAACACCGCTACTCGAAGTCACTGTTTCAAGCTGGCACTTGAAGTTTATAATGCACAGTGAAGAGGAGAGAGAAGGATGGAGCAATGCTGGAGGGAGTAATATAAGAGAGAATGATAAAGTAGCAATAGACACCATGAGAGCTATTTAGAGTGAAGGGAATTGGAAGAATGTTATAGTTAGGGAGAAATAATTATAGGGATGGATAAAGACTGGGATGTTAGGGTGGATATGAAGTGACATTATGGGAAAATTGGAGGAAGAGGGAGGGAATGGTGAATGGACTTAGGAATCATTGGCTGTTTGTTGCCTCTAGTTGCTGATGCTAGTGCTAGCAGTGACAGGTAAGGGTAACGGAAGAGGTGAAGGGAAGAGAACGTTGAAAATTGAAAAGAATGGGTAGGGAGATGAAGGAAAAAGAGGATGTTATTGGTGATTCCTATTTTGCGTTAGTTCTTGACTCAGGGTGACCTTGATCTTTGACCGCCACCATGTATCTGTGTTTTCCTCTCCTCACCTGGGCTCAGAAGCTTTCCTGCACGTATATTTATCTCTGAATAAAATTCCACCATAAATGGCCTATCAAACTTTCATTTCCCTTTTAATGATTTATTACTTTTCTGGTTGAAATTAAATTTTCACTGACGTAGTTATTCTTTTTTGTTCAACCTCGAAGGAATGTCATGTTCAACCTTTCTTGAACCGACATAACACATCTACATTCTTTGTTCTCTTTTTCTGTGTCTCAATTATTATTTCCACTTGTTGTTATGGTAATCCAAAAATCGTAAAAAGCTTCTCGTGTTTCTATTTTAAGAATCACTGTTCTTTGCGTATGTTTATTTATAACAACCTCAGTATCATCTATATTTAACGTTGTTGTCTGACTGTTTTTGTTATGCTGATTGGTGTTCCAGTTCCCCATTTTTCGATTTTCCTCTCAGAATCCACCCTAATTAGTTCATTCTCTTTCGCCTTTCCCCGTTAACATGAACATCACTTCACTCAGTGCACCGTCCTTCCTGTCTCTTACTGAATTACTTTATTTTTGTCTTTATATTCCTCTTTTCTATTCCTCTTTCTGATCCTCCCACATCTTAATATTCATGTAACACGACATCAGGTGATGCCCTGCTTAAATTGTATTTTTCTGGCTCTCATTTCTTGCTTCATTTCCATTATTCCACTTTTCCTTTTTTTTATCTTTATTATTTACACTTCCCAGTTCCGTGCCATTATGTACAGGTACACATAAATATATTTACAGAAATTATCATACATTAACAATATATATGTAAATTACAAGAAATCAGACAAATGGACTTTACTCTTTGGGATCCTTGTAATATCTTATTTTTCAATTAAACCTAAAAGCTTAACAGCTAAGAAACTTAACTGTGTGGAAATCACAACACAGAGACAGGGAACACTGTTAGTGGCCTTTGCTCAAGGTGTCATGACACATCACACCTGAGGGAACTCAAGAAAACTGTGTCTTAAATTCATAACGGATGACACCTCCAGAAGGCTGGGATATGTCACCTTCAAAAATACTGGTGACTTAATGGTCATAACACAGTCAGTGTATCGGTATATGTGTCTCTCACTCTAGCTCACTTTAGGAAGCTGGTAACCCAACACCCTGTCAGAACCACATGAAGTCTGCCAGTTAACAGTTTGTTACTGCCTCTGAAATTTTCTGGTCCGTTTATCAAGGTGTATTTCATAAGCTTTATATTTTATTCAATATTATTTATTCATTATTCATTATTCATTATTTATCCATTAATGGGAGCCCTTTGATTGAACTTTGTATAGAAAGGGGTTTAGTTATAGGTAATACATATTTTAAGAAAGAGGATAAATAAGTATACAAGATATGATGTAGGGCGTAATGACAGTAGTTTGTTGGACTATGTATTGATAGATAAAAGACTGTTGAGTAGACTTCAGGATGTACATGTTTATAGAGGGGCTACAGATATATCAGATCACTTTTTAGTTATAGCTACAGTGGGAGTAAAAGGTAGATGGGATACAAGGAAAATAGAATCAGTGCTAAAAGAGAGGTGAAGGTTTATAAACTAAAAGAGGAGGCAGTTAGGGTAAGATATAAACAACTATTGGAGGATAGATGGCTAGTGAGAGTGTAGGCATGGGGTCGTGAAAATGTATGCGGGGGTAGATTTAAATGTAGTGTTAGAGTGTTCAGCAGAAGTTTGTGTGGTTACAGGCGAGTGGGTGCGGGAGGGCGAGGAGCTGATTGGTGGAATGGGATATGTAAAGAGAGTAGTAAGGGAGAAAAAGTTAGCATATGAGAGGTTTTACAAAGTAGAAGTGATGCAAGGAGGGAAGAGTATATGGAGAGAAAAAGAGGTTAAAAGAGTGGTGTCACTGTAAAAAAGAGAGCAGATGAGAGAGTGGGTGAGATGTTATCAGCAAATTTGCTATGCATAAGAAACAGTTTTGGAATGAGATTATTGCTGAGGTCTTGGAGAACAAATGGATTTGACAGCTAAAAATAGGAGAGGAGAGTTATTAAATGGAGAGTTAGAGGTATCGGGAAGATGAGAGAATATTTTGAGGATTTGCTAAATGTTGATGAAGACAGGGTTGTGATTCGTGTGTAGGGCAAGGAGGAATAACATCTTCTAGGAGTGTGGAAGAGCCAGTTGTGGGTGTAGGGGTCTGTGAGGCAGTGGGTAGAATGGAAAGGGGGCAAGGCAGCTGGGATTGACAGATACAGATAGAAACAAAGCAAAGCAGGTGGGGATATAATTTGAGGGCTGGTGCTATTATTTAATAAATGTATGGAAGAGGGTAAGGTACCTAGGGATTGGCAGAGAGTGTGTATTGTTCCTTGTATAAAGGCAAAGGGGACAAAGAGAGTGCAAAATTATAGGGGAATAAGTCTGTTGGAGTGTACCTGGTAAAGTGTATGGTAGAGTTATTATTGGAAAGAATTAAGAGTAAACAGAAAGCAGGATAGCAGATGAACAAGGGGGCTTTGGGAAAGGTGGGGGGTTTTAGACCAAGGTTTAAATGAAACATATAGGTGAACAGATTTGGATAAGGGAAAGATGCTTGGCATTTAGGGATTTGGAAAACGATGATGGGGAGATGGGGGGCAAGTAGATGTTGCAGGTGATGGAATAGGAGGGGTTTACTGAAAGCAGTGAAGAGTTTTAGAGGATAGTGAGGCCCAGAGAGTGTGTAGGAGGGAAGGGACTTTTTCCCCAGTAAAAGGGGCCTTAGACAAGGATGTGGTTTCACCGTGGTTGTTCAATATATTTATAGAGGGGTTGTAAGAGAAGTGAATGCGAGGGCCCTTGGCAAGAGGTTTTGGGGCTAAAAGATAAAGAAGAAATACAAAGGGGAGTTGTCACAGTTGCTTTTTGCTGATGACACTGTGCTTTTGGGAGATTCTGAAGAGAAGCTGCAGAGGTTGGTGGATGAATTGGTAGGTGTGAAAAAGAAGAAAATTGAAAGTGAATATAGGAAAGAGTAAGGTGATGAGGATAAAAAAAGAATATTTGACGAAAGTTTGGGATATCAGATTGAGGAGAGAGTATGGAGGGGGGGAATGTATTCAGATATTTGGGAGTGACATGTCTGGATGGGTCTATGAAGGATGAGGTGAATCATAGAATTGATGAGGGGAAAAGGGTGAGTGGAGTACTTCGAGTCTGTGGAGACAAAGAACCTTGTCCATGGAAGCAAAGAGGGAATGTATGAGAGTATAGTTATACCAACGCTCTTATATGGGTGTGGAAGCATGGGTGATGAATGTTGAACGAGGAGAAGGCTGGAGGCAGTGGAGATGTCATGTCTGAGGTCAATGTGGTGGTGTGAATATAATGCAGAGAATTCGGAGTTTGGAAATTAGAGGAGGTGGGATTACCAAAACGATTGTCCAGAGAGCTGAGGAGGGTTGTTGAGGTGGTTTGGACATGCAGAGAGAATGGAACGAGACAGAGTGACTTCGAGAGTGTATAAACTGTAGGAGGGAAGGGGTAGGGTCGGCCTCAGGAAAGGTTGGAGGGAGGGGTAAAGGAAGTTTGTGTGCGAGGGGCTTGATTTCCAGCAAGCATGTGTGAGCGTATTTGATAGGAGTGAATGGAGGCATATGGTTTTAATACTTGACGTGCTGCTGGAGTGTGAGCAAAGTAACATTTATGAAGGATTCAGGAAACTGGCAGGCCGGACTTGAGTCCTGAGATGGGAAGTACAGTGCCGGCACTCTGAAGGAGGGGTGTAAATGTTGCAGTTTTATAACTGTAGTGTAAAGACCCTTCTGGCAAGACAGTGATGGAGTGAATGATGATGAAAGTTTTTCTTTTCGGCCACCCTGCCTTGGTGGGAATCGGCATGTGTTAATAAACAAACATGAAAAAGTCTCAGTGACAACCTAAAACGATATACCAACCAACACAATAAAAATCTGATAATTGATGGCGACCTCAACATAAATCCTAATAAAGCAATAACTCCAGTGTGTCAGATTTGACAGTATGCACTGTCTCCGGGATGCTATCATTCACAAACTCGCTAAAATACTGAAACATCTGCCTCTGTCTTCGATCACATCGGGACCACTATAGCAGTACCTCGGGGAGACACGAATAATCACGGATTGGACAACGGACTTCAACGCTTTTTTTGTGATAACTAACATCACAAAGAGCCCATTCAAGCCAAACAAGTTACTTTTACACTAACAAATTATGCTTCACTTAACAAAGAGAAATGATAAATATCAATATGGATGCACCAGAGTAGAAGACTTTCTCAGGTTTACTGAATATCACTAACACATTCGCTTACTCAGATCAATCGACAAGAAACATGATAACGAGAACCACAATTTGAACTCCATCCTAGGAAAATTGTAAAGAGATACTCATCAACACTCAAAAAACAAAAATTACTGCCTAATATATTTCGTAATTCCAAAGGGAATATAAAAAAGACTTGGGGAATACTTTTACAAATCCAAGAATAAAATAATCTATAACAAATAAATAACATTTCTAAAGGAAACGATCCCCTCCCCTTCTCTCACCTATTTACACTATGAACAAAATTACTTCTTTTTTACATTAGAAACTAATCTATAAAAAAACATTCTGAAAGCTCAAAAACCCAAAATCAGAAGCTTTTTAGTCGACAATTATCTACTTGGTTCCTATCACCCTCTCAGATAGCTTCAGTAGTAAAAAAACTTAAAAAATACTGGTAATACAAGTGAAATACCAACATAATTTGCAAAGAAGCTACTCAAAAAAATTTTCTGCGTCTATTACAATACTTTTCAGTATATCCTTGAAAAAAACACCTTTTCCCGATACTCCGAGTGAGCCGGTATAAGACCAGTCATAAAGGTGGGGTTAGCTAATGTTAATAACTACGGACCAATATCTAATCTTTCAGTACTATTAAAAATATTGAGAAATTAATTCACAACCAAATGAACATTTACCTGACTAAGAACAATTTACTTATTCTTTGTCATTTCGGATTCAGACAGAAAGAAAGTAATAATGATGAAATAATATGAATGATATATAACAGTACATTCAGCACTTGAGAGAGAGGGGAAAGTCCTATTATTTATCTATCGCGAAATACTTAATACTGATAACCACAGCACATTCCTAACCAAGGTTAATTACTATGAACTCAAAGGAAACAGTCACAGATAGTTTTCTTTTGTCCTGCCTCAGTAACATACAACAACGTGTCTATTGAGGGAACAGCCTTAAAACCCCCGCTCATCTTTCATTGGGGAGGATCGTCGAACCATCCCGACTTACCCCGCCTAATTTTATCGAAACTAGACTATGGCTAGAGATATATTCTGCAGCCTCTACCACAACTCCCTTTTTAAACCTGATCCTCCATCACCAGGGATTACATTTATGTCTAGGGGCTTTTCGCTCCTCCCCCCCGAGAGCCCAGGGGAGAGGGGGATTCAAACGTGTTTTTTTAGCCCGCCCGGCGGGCAAAACAACACGGGTTCGATCCCCCCACGAGCCCATTTTTTTATTATAAAAATTAATTTGTTCGTGTTACAATAATATATATATATATATATATATATATATATATATATATATATATATATATATATATATATATATATATATATATATATATATATATATATATATATAGTAGGTTGGTAGACAAACCACCCAGGAGGTACTACCGTCGTGCCAAGGAGTGTAGAGCAAAAGCCAGTATTTTTTTTAAATGATGGTAGGATTGTTGGTGTCTTTTTTCTGTCTCAAACATGCAAGATTTAGGTACGTCTTGCTACTTACTTAAATTTAGTCACACTACACAACATATACACATTTATGATACACACTCATCTGAGTTTTCTTTAATTTTATCTTAATAGTTCTTGTTCTTATTTTTTTTATTTTCATATCCATGAGGAAGTGGAATAAGAATTTTTCTCCGTAAGTCATGCGTGTTGTAAAGTCAACAAAATGACGTATAGATTTACTAAAAATAAAAAGAAAAAAAACCGTCAAAGTGGATGTCGGGAATGTGCGTGGATGCTGTGTGAATGATAAGAAAGAGAATTGTAGATGTTATGAATGACAATAATTTGATATCCGGGGCTTTAAGTGAAAAGATGAAGGGGTAGGAGAATCAATGGGGATAAATAAATGGGATTAGGTCAGAGTTTCAAATAAAATAGAGATAAACAAGGAGTTAAAATTTAATGTTGAATAATCAGTTATCTCAGGTAAAGGGGGAGAAATGCTTAAATTCAGATTATGGAGAAATAAATATTGATGTGAAAAGTGGGTTATAGTAAGTGTTTATGCACCTGGAGAAGAGAGAAGGTAGAGGAGAGAGAGAGAGAGAGTTTTTGGGGAATGCTGAGGGGAGAGCGGGGAGTTTTGAACCAAATGAGAGAGAACTTGTGGTTGGGGATCTTAATGCTAAAGTGGGTAAAAATGTTGTGGAGGAGTAGTAGGTAAATTTGGGGTGCAGGGTAAATGTAAAGGGGAACCGTTAATAGAGCTATGTGTCGAAAAAGGTTTGTAATAAAATACATATTTTATAAAAAAGAAGATACATAAGTATACAAGGTATGATATTAAGTAATGAAAGTAGTTTGTTAGATTATGTATTGGTGGATAAAAGGGATGGATAGGTTTTCCAGGATGACATGTTTATAGAGGGGCAACGGATATATCGGATCATTATTTAGTTGTAGCAAAAAGTTAGAGTAAAAGGAAGGGACAAAAAAAAAATTGTAACAGAAGTAAAAGAGAGGAAAAAGTGTATAAACTAAGGAAGGAGGAAGTTAGTGAGATATAAGCAACTATTGGCAGAAAGGGGGGTATAAAAGTAGAAGTAGTGGGGAAGGTTTTGAAGAGAGTTGGGATAGTTTAAAAATGCAGTATTAGAATGTGGGGCAGAAGTTTGTGGCTATAGGAGGGTGAGGCAGGTGGAAAGAGGAGGAGGGTGGAAGGAAGAAGAAAAGGGGAGGATAAAAGAGAAAGGTAGTTTATGAGAGGTTTTTACAAACAGAAGTAAATAGAAGAGCAGAGATATGGAGAGTAAAAAAAAGGAGAGAGTGGTGAGAGAGTGCAAAAGGAGAGCAATGAAAGAGTGAGAGAGGCTCTTTTAAGAACTTTTGCTGAAAACAAGAAACATTTTTTGAGTGAGATAAACAAGTTAAGAAAGCCTAGGGGAAAGAATGGATTTGGCAGTTAAAAACAGAGTAGGGGAGTTAGGGAGATGGGAGCTGGAGGATGGGTAGATGGCGGGAATATTTTGAGAAACTTTTAAATGTCGATGAAAAAGGGGAAACGGTAATTTTATGCACTGGCCAGGGAGGTACAACATCATTTAGAGTGAAGAAGAGCAGATATGAGGTGAGGAGGTGAGGAATAGTAGAATGAAAAGGGGGTAAAGAGCTCAACTGAGGGATCATGACAGAAATGTTAGGCCCGGAGGATATAGTGCTGGAGTGGTTTATTTTTATTTTTAAAAAATGTAGAAAGAGGGGAAGGTACCTAGGGATTGGCAGATAGCATGTATAGTTCCTTTTTTGTAAAGGAGGGGAGATAAAAGAGATTGTAAGAATTATAGGGAATAAGTTTAATGGGGTATACCAGGTAAAGTGTATGGCAGGGTTATTATTGAAAGAATTAGAGGTAAGACGAGAGTAGGATTGCAGATAAAGGCTTTTTATTGGGGAGGGGGAAAGTGTTTGTGAAGCATTTAATGAACAGGTTTAGATAGGTAGAGAAGTTTTCATTATTATGATTTAGAAAAGGATATGATAGAGTGGATAGGGACCAATGTGGCAAATGTTGCAAGTTTATGGAATAGGTAGTAGGTTACTGAAGGCTGTAAGAGTAAGGGAGGAGGTAGGTTGGGGTTGGAGAGAGGGATTACTTGGGAAAAGTAGGGCTTGGGGTGTGTAATGCCCATTGGGATTTTAAAATTTGTAAAAAAAATAAATGTTGTTAGAGGGGGGGGTTAAAATTTGGGGGAAATTTAAAGCAAAAGGGGGTTGACAAGTTTTTTTTGGGTATAACTGTGCTTATGGGGGATTCTTAAAAAAATTGCAATGTTAGTGGACGGTTAGGGTGTGTAAAGAAAAGTTATGAAAAAGTAAAAGGAAGGGATGAGATATCAAACGATTTTAAAAAAAATTTAATCACATTGGGGGAGGGAAGGGAAAAATAAAAGTTTTTAGAATTTGGGGGTTTACCTGTCATGGGTGGGTTTTTTTAAAATGAGGTTAACCAAGAATTGGTGAAGGAAAAATGAGGGAGGGAAAGAAGGAATGAAAAAGATAGTGGTACCAACACTCAAAATATGGGTGTGAAGCATGGGTTGTAAAAAGCAGCGAGGAGGAGGCTGAGGCAGTGGAGATGTCCTGTCTAAGGGCAATGTGTGGTGTAAATATGCAGAAAGTTCTGAGTGTGGAAATTAGGAGAAGGTGTAAAGTTACTATAAGTATTTGTCAAAGGGCTGAAGAGGGGTTGTTGAGGTGGTTTGGTCATTTAGAGAGAATGGATCAAAGTAGAATGACTTGGAGCGTATAAATCTGTAGGGAAGGAAGGCGGGTAGGGGTCTTCTCGAAAAGGTTGGAGGGAGGGGTAAAAGAGGTTTGTGGGCGAGGGGCTTGGACTTCCAGCAGCATGTGTGAGCGTGTTAGATAGGAGTGAATGGAGACGAATGGTTTTGGGACCTGACGAGCTGCTGGAGTGTGAGCAGGGTATCATTTTGTGGAAGGGATTCAGGGAAACCAGTTAATTGATTAGTTGGACTTGAGTCCTGAAATGGGAAGTACAATGCCTGCACTTTAAAGGAGGGGTTAGGATAGTGACAGCTGGGAGGACTTATTCTCAGCTGTCGTATCTGAGCCCTCTGCAAAGACAGTGATTATGTATGAGTGTGGTGAAAGTGTTGAATGATAATGAAAGTATTTCTTTTTTGGGATTTTCTTTCTTTTGGGTCACCCTGCCTCGGTGAGAGACGGCTGACTTATTGAATATATATATATATATATATATATATATATATATATATATATATATATATATATATATATATATATATATATATATATATATATAATGGGGTCCACCTCTGGTGTAAATTGTGGGACCTATAGCCTCGAGAAGTGGATAAAAAGGTTTCATGGAAGAATATTTAGATGTCTTTCTGAAGCCATTTGAATATTCCACTTCCCTACCACCCCATCTTTTATTAAATATATATAAAATTTTTCAAGATACAATATTGTCAAAATACATTAACAAGAATACAATAGTGAGTAAAACAACATAGATGACAACTCAGAGCTACATGTCAAATACTTCGTCCAACTCCGGTAGTGGGCCGTGCCCAGAATACTGCAGGCATTTCTCTGATCGCAACACTGAGTCCTGAAAGAGGAAGCTGGTCGCCCTGTATTCCTTGGTTTCTATGATGAGTTTTCCACCAGCTTCTTGAGAAACTTTAGAGCACACTGCCATGCTCCATGGGTTCGACCCTATTGGGATGAAGTTATAGCAGAGGGAAGGTCTTCATTTGCGGGTCTTCTGGGTCTCCCTGTGGCTGGCAGCTCCACCCCTCTCGGCTAAGGAGGTGCAGGTAGGTGTCTGCCAATGTGGCAGCACAGGTGTAGTCCCAAGCAATCTGCTTACCATCCTTCCAGGGTAGCATGGTGGCTCCATCAGGACGCTTTTGACTTCCATCAGACTCTGCACTTGGTGTTCCTGTTGAGCTGGGCAACGGGCTGTTGCGAGGCTTCTCTTATGATGTCATTGACCTCCTCATGTCTAGCATACTTCCTCTGGATGCGGCACACTAGACCATGAAGTCCGAATTGATCAGCCGTCGCCCTGCCGCAAAACACCCTTGTTGGTGAGTATGGGGGCTGCTAGGCGATGAGCCTGTGGGTCGAGTCGAGTCCCCAGAGAGGAATTGGGAAAAAACTAGAATGAAATCTCCTGAGTGTGGTGCCTACCGCTAGGAGACGAGCTTTGTCCTTTCCTGAAGCGTTGGGAGCTTGTGTTGGCAATTTTTTTTCCCTGATCGGTTTGTCCCAGTGGGACTGTTTGTGCCTGGGAGGAGCTGGTCTACTTTGGGGGAGTCTGCCAGGATGTCCACTGCACTGCTGCTTCAAAGAACTTGGGGGGCTTGAGTTCCCACCACACCTCTCAAACGTTCAGGGAGAATCCTCTTGACTAATCCACAGGAGGCCAAACACGATGACAGAAATGGTTAACGCTACCTGCCTTGCTTTGCGCACCCCTTTTACCCTCCCAGTCGCACTGGGAGGGTTGCCTGCTCCCATTGCTGGGGTCCTCTATGAAGATTCAGTATATATATATATATATATATATATATATATATATATATATATATATATATATATATATATATATATATATATATATATATATGTCGGGCCCATTAGGTAAAACTTTTGATTTTGGTTAAAAGCAACGTCACCTTCCATAAGACAAGTGAAAATTTGTGTATGCAAAAATTTCCCCCAAAACATTCTGAACATAACAAAAAAAAAATTTTTGTTTTGTTTATTATTAAATTAATGTTAACTTCAAAATATATTTAGTTTTAGGTAAATTAAATTCGTTTTGTAAAAGGTTAGGTAGGTTTTAAATTTTTTTGGAAAAATTATAAATTTTACTTAACATATATGAAAAAAAAATATCTTTAAACGTATAAGAAAAATTTTAGAAATGACTTAATTTTAGATATTCTTTAATTGACCTTTTTAACGACATATATATATATATATATATATATATATATATATATATATATATATATATATATATATATATATATATTTTTGGTTTTAAAAAATTGCGTTTTCTTAAATAAACGCTCACCTTGCCATATAAGACAAGTGAAAATTTGTGTATGCAAAAATTTCGCCAAAATCTTTCTGAAATAACAAAAAAAATATATTTCATTGTGTTTGTTTATATTAAAAAGAACGTATCTAAAATATTTTAGTTTTTGGCTAAATTAAATTGGTTATTGAAAAAGGGTTTGGGGTGGGTTTTCAAATTTTCTTTTAGTACAAAATTAAAATTTTACATTAACAAAAATGAAAAAAATATTTTTTAAAAGAGAAATTTTTAAAGGATTATTTTGATATTTTTTTGGGTTTTTAACGGACTTTTTATATAATATATATATATATATATATATATATATATATATATATATATATATAAAAAATGTCGTCCTAATAGGAAAAATTTAAAATTAAAAGAACTCACTAAAATAAAGTCCTTTAAAAAAATTTCTTTTATGTTTGAAGATATATTTTTCATTATGTTAATGAAAATTTTTTTTGCCAAAAGAACCCAGAAAACTTTCAAATTTTAAAAAAGCAACTTAATTTACCCTAACCAAAAATATTTTTTTGATAAGTTTCAATAATTTAATAATAAACAAACAAAATTAAAACTTAAACAAACCAAGAGCAGCAGTTGTATTTTTAACTAATATTTCATCTGATAAGTTAATTAAAAAATTTTTATTAGGTGCTTTGTCCAATCACTATTTTCAATTAAATTATTAATTTTCTTTGTAGTTTGTTTTGGATTATTACAAATTCTTCTGAGTTTATTATGCAATGATCTAACATACTATGTTTCCATTCTGATGGAATGTAGTCCGGGTTCATGATGAAGAAATTCTAAAATTTATGAAATTGCTAATGATTTAAAATACCCATAAACGTAATTAAAAAATTTTTTTAAAATAGCTAAAAATACTTTTTTAAACCAAAAAGGGACAACTAATTATTCAAAAAAAATATGTTATTCCCCCCTTTTAATAAAAATTTGGGTTGATATCCCTTTTTTTAAAATTTTAAAAAAGTTGTTTTAAAAAAATTTTTGAAAAAAAATTTTAAAAAAAACCTGAGGGATTTCTAAAAGATTCCTTGTAAAATAGGGAAAAATTTTATTAGGGAAAATTTAAAAATTTTGAACTAAGTTTAAAAACAACATAAATATAGCATTGAACGGGACAAGAACTAATGCTCTATTTATTCATGTGAGATTTTAACTATCCAATTATATTCAAAATGTTGAAAAGTTTATCAAAAGTCCATGGTTGAGAGGAATATAATAGAATCATGTTTTTTAAAAAACAGTTTTGAAAATAAATGAATATTTCTTTTGGTTTATATAAATTAGATTATTTAAAATTTAAATAAAATTTGGGAAGAATTTAAGATAAATTGACAAATTTTAATTATTGGGGAAATTTTCGGGTCCCTTCACAGAGTCGGGTGATTACGCTACTGTGAGGTGTAGTCTTTTTTAGTGTGATGTGACTGTGGGGTAGTCTTTTCCCCCTTTTTCCCCAAAAAGATACCCAATGTTGATATGTGTCTAATTTAACAACTTGTCGGTTCTCTGAACCATTCATCTACATCCGCCAACAGCAATTTTTTGGGTTTTGATAAAAATTTCCCAACATTTTCCAAAACCTTGGGGCAAGGACTTATTTTGACTGTGGATGATACCACTTGCCCCCTCCTGCTTCATCCACCTGTCTCATTTTTAAAGAATTCTATTTGCCTTATGTTGTATTTACTTCAAGATTGATGGACTGAACACATCGATTTGGGCCGAGGGAGATTACCTCAAACCCTCCTTTTATTACTCTTTCTTTGTTTTGGGATTGATGACACGTGTGGCGAAACGTTTCCTCAATAAAGATCCCCAATGTTGCATATGTGTCTAATTTAACAACTTGTCGTTTCTAAACCCAATTTATCAAAAAAGCCTTCCTTCAGGATAACACAAGACAGTCAGTGTGTGTTCCATTTAAATTCATTTTTTTTAGGAGGTCCTCCACCTTCTTACTGCTACCAGGGGAAACAGGTGTCTTTACACCCCGATAATCAACCCGGACCCTTATTTAAACCAGCATAATAAGCACCCTTTCCCCTTTTGCTTATAATCATTTCAATAAGCAACCTTTACTTTTTAAAAAATAATACAAAAACATCCTTCTTTTTTAAATAATATAATTATCCTTCCTCCTTTTTTTAAAAATACAGAATTTATTTAAAAAGTCTACAAGAAGGCCTTCTTGATACAAGAGATTCCAAATACAATTTTTCTAGATAATTATAAGACAGCCTCCACCCCTTATCGTTTTACCAGCATTGTATATACAGTATATAACTCTGGACGTCGAAATATACTATAATGAATGACGTTTGTCGAATGTGTCAGAATTTCCGATGCCCCCTCGTCATGTTTGTTTCCAGGCTGACAGAAAACCTGAGGCTGATCATTTTGTAGTGGTACCCCGTTAAGACATTAATTTTAAATCGCATCCTAACCCCACTAGCCCAAATGTGTCACCATAAATTTAAAAGAAGACTTTATTTTAATCAGTAATGATGTAAGCTAAAATTTAACAATACTGAGGAGATTCAACTTCGTTGAATATTAATTACTTTTTTTATCCAAGCGCTAAATCAATGATGATCATATATCCCAAAAATTTTATTCAGGGGTGCAAGTTTATTTAATCACATAACAGCAAGTTAAATATCCGAGAGGATCAGTCCCAGAGGTGGGTATCCACGTATTTTTTTAACCCCTTTCCCCCTTGCGGTTTCGCGCTTAGTTTTGATTATTATAATAATAATCTATGCACGTAATTTGAATCTTGCAGAGTGCAGTATGAGTGTTTAAATGCAAATAAATATTGGGTTTGGGAAATCTGAATCGAATCACAAAAGCCATTCAAACACATCATAGGGAAATTATCATCAAAATTTCTTTACTAAAAATGAAAAAAAAGAATAAAATTGGCAAACTGGCACTGTTTTCCCCATTAAAATACCAAGTTTCTTAAGTTAGATACAAGACTTTGATATATCGATCCCACTCAGAGGAAGATTTCTCCAGTTATCACGTTGAAATATAACCGGGAAAAGGGCCCTTTATAAAAATTTGCATAGGGCGCCCACGCATGCACCATAGCACAAAAAAGCTTTCGAAAACTAGCCGATCTGATAGGAGTTCCCGAGTTATAGACAAAAATTTGGGAGAAAGAAAATAAAATGATGCTGAGAATGTTGTGAAAATATTTAATTTTATCTTCGTTATATCTAAAGAGAAACTAAAACCAATTTTTCTTTCTGTTTTATTCTATATAAAATTTTCTACAGTCCTATAAGATAGTTTTTATACTTTTAGAAAATCCCGTTGGACAATATCCCTTAAGAATTGACACACTGGGACCTACACAGTCCAAGTCAATTAAAAAAAAATCGTCCATCTAGACACACCGGGGTTTAGGGAACGCCCATCAGATTTAAGATTCTTGTAACTACAGCCAATCAGTTTAAGAAAAAAAGCAAATTAAAACTTTGGCAGCTTAAAATAAACGCCAAACTTTATTAAATTAAGAAGGCCCACCGGCGCTGAAAGTTGAATATATCAAATTAATATTTTGAATGATCAGAAGTAACATTGTTCAGTTATTGAATATCAATAACTGTGCGCTGTAAAACCAAGGGAGGGTGAATATTTAAACCCCATCAGATGAATCAGTTTTATGTTATGTCAAGGGTTTAAGGGTTCCAAGACTTTTTTAATTATTTTACAATATTGAAAATATGCTCCACAAGAATGAAGTTTTGTGGGTACTGTCCTGACAGTTATATGTATTAACCATCAAATATTGAAGTCGTTCATACGGGTGATCTGATTTTTTAACGTGTTTTACCGCGAATTAAAAAGTCGTACTCCTTTTCACGTAAATGGCAGATCTACACCTACACACTGAATTTCGCTCTCCGCTGTCGATGAATTGAATTTAGTATTCAGGAAAGGTTTGAAGGTACGTCGCTAAGAGGGTTTGGAAATTACTCCTAGCCATTCCAGGATGCTGGGAACGGTGTCCACAACTTTGATTATGTACAAAATGGTATAAATACCGAAAGACAGAAAATTAACGTGGCCCTCTGGTATTTTACAGACGTTTTGCCCTCCTGTATTGAAAAGCCACTGAGGGCGAAACGTCTACAAAAGATACCTAGATGTTGCACATGTGTCTAATTTTCAACTTTGATTATAGAGCCCCTGCACATGCCAGGTGTTATACACTGGTTCTAACTATTGTAGACAGGCACTGAAAATTTAATGCCCATCAAATGTGTTCTTCTTGAGCTATCAGCGTAAGAAAAACTATAAGTTGGAGGAAGAAAACAAAATTCTGGCAAGATGATATTTTGTAGAGGACTTTATAGATGATGTGTTCTAGAGGACGTTTTATAGATGCTGTGTTCTAGAGGACTTTTATAGATGATGTGTTCTAGAGGAGTTTTATAGATGCTGTGTTCTAGAGGACTTTATAGATGATGTGTTCTAGAGGACGTTTTATAGATGCTGTGTTCTAGAGGACTTTTTATAGATGATGTGTTCTAGAGGACGTTTTATAGATGATGTGTTCTAGAGGACGTTAAATAGATGATGTGATCTAGATTTTATAGATGATGTGTTATAGAGGACTTTTATAGATGATGTGTTCTAGATGTATTATGGTTGATGCTTTTGCATGCTGAGTTCTAGATGATGTGATCTAAATGTTGCGTTTTAATATGGGCTAAACGATGTTTTCCAAATACTGTGTTCTAGATGGGTATAGACATTGTGTTCTATATATCGTGTTCTAGATATTTTAGATAGTGTGTTCCAGATGGTGTATTCTAGATGTGTTCTAGATGGTTTGTATAAGGGACGTGTTCTAGATGATGCATTGCAGATTATGTGATCTAGAATATCTAGATTATGTGTTCTCTACGATGAAACTACCTGCTTGAGGTTACAGGGGTCGAACCTCCTGCCCCTGTGTTCTAGATGATGTGTTGTAAATAATGCATTCTAAATTATGTGTTCTAAGAGGAATGTTCTAGAACAAGTGTTCTAGGTTTTACACGTGTTCGATATGATGAGTACTAGATAAATGTGCTAGATTATACATATAATCTAAATGATACATAGTTACTATAATATTGTACATGTCCCATTTGAGACATATTCAAAATGCCTACTTTAGAAATTATTTTTACACTTCCTGGAAAGGTATAAAACCTGAGGGAGTATGACTGAAGTGTACTTGAGGGAGTATGACTGAAGTGTACTTGAGGGAGTATGACTGAGGTGAACTTGAGGGAGTATGACTGAGGTGTACTTGAGGGAGTATAACTGAAGTGTACTTGAGGGAGTATGACTGAAGTGTACTTGAGGGAGTATGACTGAAGTGTACTTGAGGGAGTATGACTGAAGTGTACTTGAGGGAGTATGACTGAAGTGTACTTGAGGGAGTATGACTGAAGTGTACTTGAGGGAGTATGACTGAGGTGTACTAGAGAGAGTATGACTGAAGTGTACTTGAGGGAGTATGACTGAGGTGTACTTGAGGGAGTATGACTGAAGTGTACTTGAGGGAGTATGACTGAAGTTTACTTGAGGGAGTATAACTGAAGTGTACTTGAGGGAGTATGACTGAAGTGTACTTGAGGGAGTATGAATGAAGTGTACTTGAGGAAGTATGACTGAAGTGTACTTGAGGGAGTATGACTGAGGTGAACTTGAGGGAGTATGACTGAGGTGTACTTGAGGGAGTATAACTGAAGTGTACTTGAGGAAGTATGACTGAAGTGTACTTTAGGGAGTATGACTGAAGTGTACTTGAGGGAGTATGACTGAAGTGTATTTGAGGGAGTATGACTGAAGTGTACTTGAGGGAGTATGACTGAAGTTTACTTGAGGGAGTATAACTGAAGTGTACTTGAGGGAGTATGACTGAAGTGTACTTGAGGAAGTATGACTGAAGTGTACTTGAGAGAGTATGACTGAAGTGTACTTGAGGGAGTATGACTGAGGTGTACTTGAGGGAGTATAACTGAAGTGTACTTGAGGGAGTATAACTGAAGTGTACTTGAGGGAGTATGACTGAAGTGTACTAGAGAGAGAATGACTGAAGTGTACTTGAGAGAGTAAGACTGAAGTGTACTTGAGGGAGTATAACTGAAGTGTACTTGAGGGAGTATAACTGAAGTGTACTTGAGGGAGTATAACTGAAGTGTACTTGAGGGAGTATGACTGAAGTGTACTTGAGGGATGAGGGGGTATGTGTTAAGAATAAATTTTCTAGTAACCAGTGGTGATTTCTAGAGTAGCTACTAGGCCATTGCTAGGTGTCTGATAGCATCAGTGGTTTCTTTTTAATAAAAAAAAATAAAGAAAAGAAAAAAACAATTGTTGTGAAGTGATAAAGAGTGAAGAGTGACCATGACGGGCGTAAGAGTGACCATGGCTGGCGTAAGAGTGACCATGGCTGGCGTAAGAGTGACCATGGCTGGCGTAAGAGGGGTTCACGCTGCCATAATTATATTTTCTCATAATAATTAATTTATCTGGAGAAGGAAATCAGTCATGGGGTCTGCAAAAGGTGAATGGGGTGGTAACTCCCTGGAGAGTGAAAGCCCAACAGTGGCCATCCTACCAGAAACGTAAGTGCCACTATCGCCGCAAGGTATGGCAACCCCACATATCCCAACAAACACAGTGGTGGACAGATTTTATAGTGGCGCTATTAAGTGGTGATATCCATACTAATCCAGGACCTCAATCTATGGTACAGGAGCAAAACAGACAGATAAATCATGGTGATAATGACGGTATAGTAGCTAGGAATGATAACCTTAACTCCATATGTAATGCACAAATAGAGCCATTTTTAATATCTCAGACACCACCAGACATATGTATACACTGTACTAAGGTACGGAAGAAGAACAGTAAACATACCGTATGTGACATGTGTCAGGGTGGGTGTATAATGGATGTGTGTTTGATTATGGTAATGGTGCCAATTTCATTTTGTTTGTAACAAATGCACTTTGGCACAGTTACCCTTTAGCAATGATGACATTGATTTACCTATTTTTAATGCTAATGACCCCCTTTCCATTTATTGATGATTATGATTGTCTTGGGCAAACAGGCCTTCACTTTATTCATGTCAACGCAAGATCTCTTCTTCCAAAACTGGCAGAGATTAGGATTCTAGCTAACAGAACTAGAGCGGCAGTTATATCCATCTCGGAATCCTGGTTGATGATACGGTGACTGACGACGAGGTCAAAATAGAAGGTTACAATATAAAACGCTTAGATAGGAATAGAAAAGGTGGTGGGGTATGTGCCTACATAAAGAACGACTTAGCCTATAATCCAAGACCTGATTTAAATAACAATAAACTGGAGATTCTATGGTTTGAAGTGTTGCTACCCAAGACCAAACCCATCTTAGTAGGAACTAGTTATCGCCCTCCCACCTATGACCAGTTCTTAGAGGACTTTTCGAGAGTCTTGTCAGGACTTGATAACAATGTGGAAACAGTAATACTGGGAGACTTCAACATCTGTTTTCAACAGCAAAATAACGGGCTATGTAAAAGTATAAGCAAATTCTGGATTTAAATAGTTACACGCAACTAATTAATACACCAACCCGGATCACACAGTTCTCAGCCACCCTAATTGACCACATACTTTGTAACCGCTCTGAGAACATTAGTCAGTCAGGGTCATTACCACAGGTCTTAGTTATCATTTCATCACTTACTCTACCAGGAAAATCACTAGGGAACGCATAAGCCTACACAGGACAATAAAAATTAGGTCAACTAGAAACTACAATAAAGAAACACTGGTAAATATGCTACACAATTGTGACTGGTCAGTGATAAGTTGCCCGGACGTAAATGATGCCTGGGAAAAATCAAAACAATGTTCACTGCCATCCTTGATAATATTGCACCAGTTAAAGAGGTTGGGATTAAACGAAGAACTAAACCCTTGATGACGACTGAGATATTAGATAATGTAAAATTCAGAGATTAGTTGATAAAAGATTTAAGGCAAATAGACAGGATATTGCAGCGCTAAATGAATTCCAAAGGGTGTGGAACAGAGTGCAGAGGCTTATAAAAGGCGCAAAGGCAAGGCACTATTGCTCAAAAATCGAAGAGTGCAAGAATAACCCTAGAAAGCTCTGGCAACAACTAAAACAGTTGGGGTATAGCCATAAACCCGTAGATAGATCTAACATAGTACTAAATGTCGATAACGAGGTATGCCACGAAACAGCTAAAGTGTCAAAATATTTTAATTCATACTACAAAACTGTCACATCAACACTAGTAAGTATGCTACCAGCTGCATCAAATACCTTTAACACAGACTCTGATAAGTTTAAAACATACTATATCAATAAAGGAGTGACTCCAAACAGTTGTCAACTAGTAAGTGTATCTCATGACTTCGTGAAAAAAGAACTAAGTAGGTTAAACCCAACTAAGAGCACCGGCCCAGATAACATCCCGTCTAAGTTCCTAAAAGATGGTGCCTCTGAACTGGCAATCCCCATTGCTCACATAATAAATCTGTCTATCACCACTAATACAGTGCCAGAGGGATTCAAGGAGGCCAGAGTTACTCCTATCTTCAAGAAAAATAGTAGGTCTGATGTCAGCAACTATAGGCCTGTTAGTATACTCAGTGTAATATCCAAAATTCTGTCAAGTAGTGAAGTATCTTAATGACAACAACATTCTTCATAGTTACAAATCAGGCTTTAGGAGCTCTTACTCAACTGACACCTCCCTAATTAATCTGATGGATTACATGAGAACTGAAATGTCGATAGGGAACTTCATAGGAATGGTAACTTTAGGCTTGCAAAAGGCCTTCGATACTGTCAACCACAATGTATTATGTAAGAAGCTTCAAGCTATCGGCATAGGTTCCACAGACTGGTTTAAGTCCTAAGAACATAAGAACATAAGAAAAGAGGAACACTGCAGCAGGCCTGTTGGCCCATACTAGGCAGGTCCTTCACAATCCGTCCCACTAACAGAATATTTGCTCAACCCTATCTTAGCAATAGGAAACAAATTGTCAAAATCAACAAAGCAGAATCAGAACCACTGCCGATAGCATATGGAGTTCCCAAGGTAGTATTCTGGGTCCCTTATTATTCCTGTGTTATGTAAATGACATGCCCATCAGTGTCAAGTGCAAACTCCTACTATATGCGGATGACAGTGCTCTGTTAGTATCAGGTAAAGACCCACAAGATATAGCTAATGTATTAACACTTGAACTGGAGTCCTGCAGCAAATGGTTAGTAGACAACAAACTATCGTTACACCTCTGGAAAACAGAAGCCATACTCTTTGGCACGAAATATAAACTGAGCAGGGTAAATAATTTTAATGTCCGATGTAATGGGGAATCCATCTACCTGGAGTCTACCTGGAGAGAATTCCAGGGGTCAACGCCCCGCGGCCCGGTCCGTGACCAGGCCTCCTGTTGGACCAGAGCCTGATCAACCAGGCTGTTACTGCTGGCCGCACGCAGTCCCTCACTTCAGTTTCCTCAGTAAAATATCTGGGAATACCCTTTGACCCATGCATGTCAGGAGAATTGATAGGGAACAGTATAGTAAAGAAAGCGAATGCCAGACTGAAGTTCCTCTACAGACAAGCACAGAGTCTACCTACTGAGATAACAAAAAAACCACAATACCGTGACTGGAACAATACACACACAACCCGCACATATAAAGAAGAGAGGAGCTTACGACGACGTTTCGGTCCGACTTGGACCATTTACAAAGTCACACTAACACAAAGAACAGGTGGAAGGGGTATTTATAGGCAGGCAGACAGGGGAGGGTACAAGAAGTGGTAGTAGTGGTAGTAGTAGTAGTGGAGTCAGTCATATTCTAGGAAAGGGGCACTGCAATGAAGCTGGCGGCCTGCAAAGGGTAAAAACAAGAACACAGAGGGGGAAAATGAAAATAAAAAGGACATACAAGGCAAAAGAAAAGAAAGAAACCCAGAGGAGACAGGAGAAAGAGGAGAAGGGGAAGATATAATAGGGGAAGGAATCAGGTTAAGTCACGGGTGTTCTGAAGTTTGGAGCATTTAACAATGTAATGGGAAAGGAAAGCATCTACAGAGACAAAGCCAGGGCTAAGATTCATACAGGAAAAATTGTGTATAAGGGAGGATTCAACCAGACGGCGACTGTGAAAGTTAGACGTAGGGTAGACAGTTTTAGCAGAAGACCAATCAATAGGATGACTGTGGTCTCTGACATGACAGAAAAGAGCATTATTAGTGTCGGCAACCCTAACACTATTTTTGTGCTCCCTAAGTCTGTCAAAAGAGATCGGGCCCGTTTCTCCAAAGTACTGAAGAGGACAGGAGGAACAAGAAATAGAATAGACACCAGGAGAATCTATAGAGGGAGGGAGGTATGAACTAGATTAGTGCGAAGAGTGTTAGTCTGGCGAAAGGTAAGTTTGATGTCTAATGAACGGAGAGAGTTGTTGAGATTAGAGAGACCAGAGATGTAGGGAAGGCAGAGGACAGGAGAGTTCCCAGGAGTAGAGGGTTTAGGAGAGAAGAAAGTCTGTTTGGCACGAGAGAGAAAGCAGAGTCTATGAAATGGGAAGGGTAGCCAAGGCAGGAAAAATAAATTATGAAGAGTGGAAATTTCTGCTTCAAGGAACTGAGGATCACAAATGCGGAGAGCACGGAGAAACAGGAGATAAGAACACTTTTCTTGACAGAGGAGGCATGATAAGAGAAGTAGTGAATGTACATGCCACTGTGCATAGGCTTGCAGTACACGGAAAAGGCAAAACCTGTAACTGAGCGGTGGACATGAACATCAAAGAAAGGAAGCAAAAATTAGATTCCCAATCAGCTTTAAACTTAATGGAAGGGGCAATATTAAGAGCATCAAGAAATGATTGGAACAGACTTGAGTCATGAGGCCAAAGAGCAAGATGTCATCTACATAGCGGAGCCAGAGTGAAGGACGTACATCAATAGTGGGAAGAACAGTCTCGAAGTATTCCATTAAAGATTATCAAGAACAGGAGATAGAGGAGAGCCCATAGCGACACCAAAGGTTTGAGAATAATATTTACCTTGAAAATAAAAGGAATTAGAGTCCACACAAATGCGGATAAGATCAAGAAAGACATCAGTAGATATAGGGAGATGAAGTAACCCTTCATTGGCCTTCTCTCTAAGAAAATTAAGGACATCATCCAGAGGGACATTAGTGAAGAGGGACTCGACATCAAGACAAAGCATCTTACAGGTCTGCCTGCCTATAAATACCCCTTCCACCTGTCCTTTGTGTTAGTGTGACTTTGTAAATGGTCCAAGTCCGACCGAAACGTCGTCGTAAGCTCTCTTTTTTTTTATGTGTGCGGGTTGTGTGTGTAATCTACCTACTGAGGCTCGCAGGACCCTATACAATGTCATATTGACTACGCTTGCTCTTCATGGTTCTCTGCCTTGACAAAAAACTGAAAGATAAACTGCAAATCACACAGAACAAATTATAAGATTCATCCTGGACCTGGGCCCAAGAGAACATGTAGGCCTGGATGAATTACAACAATGGATATGCTGAATATTGAAGACAGAGTAAAACAACTTAAGTTGAATCAAGTTTAAAATTGCTCACACACAGTGTCCAGAATATCTTGCTGCCAATTTTTCGGCTGGGGAAACTGGGAGAGAGCACAACTTTGTCGTACCCACAGTCAGTGGCCAGGTTCAAACACCTTTTATTGTACAGCAATAAAAGGGAAAGGAACAGATGCCTGCCCTGTCAAAGCCAGTCATAGCATGAGCCAGTTCAAGAAGAGACCAAAAGGTACCTAATGAATGTAGCGACAGAAAAGGGAGGAGAATGATTTTTTAAATTTTTTTAGTTACCATAATGTACATGTAAATAACTCTTTTACCTTATTCCTTTTAATTATAGTATAATAATAATTCATACAGTGTATAATATTAAGGTATTAAATGGACCCCGATGGAAATAAGTCACTCTGTCTGATTTTTTTATCCTAGGTTTTCCACATATGCTGCTTTATGATAATCTATGTAATTATTTGTGTATACCTGAATAAACTTATTACTTAGGGGGGTATGACTGAAGTGTACTTGAGGGGGTATGACTGAAGTGTACTTGAGGGGGTATGACTGAAGTGTACTTGAGGGGGTATGACGAAGTGTACTTGAGGGGGTAGCTGACGTTTTGGGGAGTATGACTGAATGCTTGGGGGGTATGACAAGTGTACTTGAGGAAGTATGACTGGTGTACTTGAGGGGGTATGACTGAAGTGTACTTGGGGGAGTATGTGAAGGGACTTGGGGAGTAGTAATTTATACAAATGAAAAAACCCAAAAAAGGGGGGTGTAAGTTATTAAAATATCAACCAAAGAGAACTTTCAGCATTAATTT
>WNWK01015875.1:0-46518 GCA_009830355.1 Cherax destructor | reverse complement strand
TGGTATTCATACTGGTTGTACTTGTAGAGAGGTACTCGTAGTGGTGATAATTTTAGTCCTGACACTTGCAGTATTGTAACTTGTAGTAGTGATACTTGTATTTTTGATACTTGTAGTGATGTTACTCATAGTGGTGATAATTGTAGTGGTGATAATTGTTGTGGTGGTACTTGTAATGGTGGTACTGGAAGTACTGTTACTTGTAGTAGTGGTACTAAAAGTTCTGATACTTGGAGTGGTGTTAATTGTAGTAACCATACTTGTCGTGGTAATACTTGTATAAGGGGAATAGGAAATACTGATACTTGTATTGCTGATACGTTTAGTAGATACTTGTAGTAGATATACTTGTAGTACTGTGGTACTGGAAGCACTGATACTTTTAGTAGTGATACTTGAACTGGTGGTACTCGTAGTAGTGATATTGTTTATACTTGTAGTGATATTACTCATAGTGGTGGTATTTGTAGGGGTGATACTTTTTGTTGTCAGTACTTGTAGTTGTGGTACTGGAAGTAATGAAATTACTTCCAGTACCACAAATTACTTCCAGTACCACAAATTACTTCCAGTACCGCACCTAAATTTTTCCAGCCTTCTGCTTATTTTTTTATTTTTATAGTTTCTTGATAAACTTAAAAATCAAGAAAGCGCTTGGAAGTTCACTATTTTTTCAAAGTGGTTGTTCTGCAAATTGGGATATCACCTGTTTATTATGATCACAACTGCAGGTAATGCTTCCTACGTTGCCTTGCGCAACCCTTACCTCCCAGTCTCACTGGGAGGTGATCTTCCAGTGACCGATTCAGCTCCTTCCTAATGACAGATCTCAGGAGTGCATCATATTCTCTGAGTGTTGGGTTGTCAATAGAGGGTGCACCCCTCAAGATGTTAGTTCATGGCAGAGTAAGATACCTTATGAGGAGAAACAAGGCGTCATGAGCATCTAAATCACTTATTTTCTCCTCTATTCTCTTCAGATCATTAAGTTATATGTATATATATATATATATATATATATATATATATATATATATATATATATATATATATATATATATATATATATATATATATGATAGCTCTAGGCCTTTCCTGTTGTAATCAAGACATCATCAGGAGCTTGCAAACTTGCGGAAATATTTAAGTAATGTTAGCAACTTCGTTCCGAGGGACGCCTTGCAGAGACTGAGGGTGATGGAGGGAAACATTCAGTACACCAGGCACACCGAGTGCCTAGTGCCAGAGAGATTATTATAGGAAACAGAGAAAAATTAGCTCATAGGCAAAGGTAATTTAGTGATTACGTAGCAAAATTAACGTCGGTAAGATGCTGGTTATCAAGATTATCAATCGGACTTAAGAAATATAAAGACTTTATATTCTGAATTAAGCTGTGTCTGGCAATTTGATTTTGGGAAAATTCAACAACAATTAAGGAAAACGTAAATCTTTAATAATAATAATAATAATAATAATATCTTTATTTACTACAAGTACATGTACATGGTTGTTATGCAGATCATTTCGGGGAAATTAGGTCAGATTTGTCCCAGGATGCGACCTACACCAGTCAACTAACACCCAGGTACCCATTTTACTAATAGGGAACATAGACAACCGGTGTAAAGAAACACGCCCAATGTTTCTACCCTCGCTGGGAATCGAAGCCAGACCCTCGCCGTGTGAAGTGAGAGCTTTAGCCACCAGGCCACGGGGCACCGTGGGAAAACTCGCCTAGTGGGTAGACACTATTCTTGGAACCCTGACACGTAAGGCATTCATATAAGAATCGGGTTTTAGATTGTGGACGATAGTCTTAATTATAAATGAAGCAAGCTTAAACAACCCACCACTACCATTAAATAAGGAAAGATTAACATGTTTAATAATTGCAGACAAGAATATTTTTTTCTAGCCATGAAGTACATGGTACAATGACTTTTGACTCAGCACACTTGGCATGATTATTACAGACTCGTGTGTGGTTGAATATTGCACTAGATTCTTGAGCAGTCCTTACTGAATAGTGGTGTTGAGTGATTCTAACATTTAAAGGTTTGCCCGACATACGGAAGGATACATCCTTGACACCCAATCCTGTACACACCACTTACTCCATGTTTTGGAGAATTCTTGATCAGCATACTCTTAACAGTCCGTGGATTCTTAAAAGCAACTTGTATATTGAGTCTAAGGCATTTGGCAGAACTCATGCTAGAACAAGTACATTCTTGTTATGAGAAGTTATTCTAGGTTCAGTCCTATGGTAAGTTTTCTAGCTGCCAACAAAAGTCTCTACAAACTCCTTAGGGTAACATAACTTTGTAGCAATGTGAACTAATTTCCTAATTTCCTCATCTAAGAACTCAGGGAAAAGCACTTCTTTTTCCTCTAGTTTCATGATAGGAGTAATAGTAGATGTATGAACACACGTTCCTGGTCTTCCTATACTCTGAAAACTTCAACATTCTATCGACCCTGTGGTCGATAATTCGGCCAAAGACACAAGATGTCATCCACATATCTGAACCACTTAGGTTCACGGGGCAAAATATCTTTCAACAGCTTAGTCTCAAAGAACTCCATATGCAAATTGCTCAATAAGAGAGACAATGGATTTCCAATAGTCATTACCTGCCTTTGAGATTTGTGGATGACATCTTATGTCTTTGGCCAAATTATGTGGACCTCAGTACATTTTTACCTTGTAAACACCACCCACATTATTAGGCAGTGTGGATTAAGCTTTGCGCCAACAACTATGGATATTAATTAAGTAAACATCGCAAAATCTTTCTGCATCCTAGAAAAAAATGGTGACCTGACGCCAGATACTAAAGCATACAAGGAACTCAGTGACGATCAGACTGCACCTCTCGAGAGGGGATAAATCTAATTTATTTGTTATTTTAGATAAAACTGAATACTTAGTGAAAACACTGGTCAACATTTTTTGAAAAGTTGTATGCTTCTTAAATGAGATTAGTTAATTCTTATGAATTTTCATGTCCTGAATCCAACTGTCAAGTTGAAAAATGCTTATTGGCTATAGGTTTAAAGATAGAGACATATAATATTTGATTATTTTATTATAACTTACAATATAATGTCAGTATGTTTTAAACTCTAATCCGTACCTACTCTCTGACTTTTTGCTTGAGATGAGAATCATCTCTCCATCTCTTGGCAAGAGATGAAGAATTATCTCTTGCCAATGTCCAGAAATAGTCTGCAAGCATTCTTGTACCCCATTTGCCCTGGTACCATTTTTCCATGGTTGAAATATCTTGGTGAAACCTTTCACCATGTTCGTCACTAACTGCCCAACAGTTCGCTGGAAAAAAGTCTAAATGTGAGTCCAAAAAGTGGATTTTAAGTGACATGTTCTTGTAGGCCTTGATGAGGTTTTCCACCAATTCTTCATAGTTGCCTTCCCTTCTGTTTCCCAGAAATCCCTTCGCCACTATTATACATGGGAGGTGCCTGGGTGTATTCTACATGGGAGGTGCCTAGATGTATTCTACATGGGAGGAGCCTAGATGTATTCTACATGGGAGGACCTGGGTGTATTCTACATGGGAGGTGCCTGGATATATTATATATGGGAGCTGCCTGGGTGTATTCTACATGGAAGGTGCCTAGATGTATTCTACAGGAGAGATGCTTGGATATATTATACATGGGAGGTGCCTGGGTGTATTCTACATGGGATGTGCCTAGATGTATTCTACATGGGAGGTTCCTGGATGTATTCTACATAGAGGGTGCCTGGATATAGTTTGCATGGGAGGTGCCTGGGTGTATTCTACATGGGAGGTGCCTGGATATATTTTGCATGGGAGGTGCCTAGATATAGTATACATGGGAGGTGCCTGGATGTATTCTACATGGGAGGTATACCTGGAGAGGGTTTCGGGGGTCAACGCGCCCGCGGCTCGGTTTGAGACCTGGCCTCGTGGTGGATCCGGGTCTGATCAACCAGGCTGTTACTGCTGGCCACACGCAAATTGACGTACGAACCACAGCCCGGCTGATCAGGTACTGACTTTAGGTGCCTGTCCAGCGCCTTCTTAAAGACAGCCAGGGGTCTATTGGTGATCCCCCTTATGTATGCTGGGAGGCAGTTGAGCAGTCTTGGGCCCCTGACACTTATTGTGTTGTCTTTCAGTGTACTCGTGGCACCCCTGATTTTCATTGAGAATGTTGCATCTCCTGCCGAGTGTTTTGCTTTCGTAGGAAGTGATTTTCGTGTCCAAGTTTAGTACTAATTCCTCTAGGCTTTTCCAAGTGTATATTAGCATGTATCTTTCTCGCCTGCGTTTCAGGGAATACAATCTCTCTCCTCTCACTCTCCATCTCTCTCTCCATCTCTCTCTTCATCTCTTCATCTCTCTCTTCATCCTCTCTTCATCTCTCTCTCTCTCTCTCTCTCTCTCTCTCTCTCTCTCTCTCTCTCTCTCTCTCTCTCTCTCTCTCTCTCTCTCTCTCTCTCTCTCTCCCTCTCCACGCCCTAAGTTTACCGAAAGATTTTTGGCAAATAGAAAAGCTTGGCAGTGGAGTCGTTCATCGCCAACACATTCACAAAGTCGAAAAATCAAGACAGTAGGTAAACTTTTGGAATATTTGTGTAGCAAAGTTTGCGAAGTAACGTGGGTGTTTGGTGGATGAGAGGGGGGTGAGTGTGTGGTGGGTGTGAGATGGGTGTTTGGTGGATGAGAGGGTGAGTGTGTGGTGGGTGTGTGGTGGGTGTGAGATGGGTGTGTGGTGGATGAGGGGGTGAGGTGTGGTGTGTGTGTGGTGGTGAGGATGGGGGGGGTGTGGTGGTGTGTGGTGGATGAGAGGGGGGGTGAGTGTGTGGTGGGTGTGTGGTGGATGAGAGGGGGGGTGAGTGTGTGGTGGATGAGAGGGTGAGGGTGGAGTGTGGTGGTGGATGAGAGGGTGAGTGTGTGGTGGTGTGTGGTGGATGAGAGGGGTGAGGGTGGTGGGTGTGGTGGGTGTGTGGATGAGAGGGTGGGTGTGGTGATGTGGTGGTGAGAGGTGGTGGGGGTGGAGTGGTGTGGGCTTAGGTGTGTTGTGGGTGTGACAATCGTATAGTGGTCTGTGGAAGGTGTATGTTGATGTGGTGGTGTGTGGTTAGTGTGTGGTGGTTGTATTTTGTGTGTGTGTGTGTGTGTGTGTGTGTGTGTGTGACTGAGCGATGGACAGGCTTAAAGTAATTCCATTATTCAATGTCAATTATAATTACAATTTCACTCACTCTTCCAGATTTCCAATTACAGTTACCATTATCTTTACCTGACACTTTGTATTAAATTATGTTTCTCATTTTCTTCCAATTTTACTAATGTTGAAATTATTGCTAAATGTCAGAAATAATAAGCAAACATTTCAATTCTTAATTTGCCTTTTATTTCATGTCATAGAACAATGCACAAAAATATTATTAGTTACATTATCATAGCGAAACAGATGGAGAACTAGAGAATAATACTGTTATTAAAAATGAACCCAAGATACAGCAAGATTACTTATAACTAAATAACCTTCTTTTCACATACTATACTTTACTGTTTTAGATCTAAGACATTAGATTTAATATTATTTGTTTGCATTTACGACATATTTGCATCTCAAATCTGAACAAAATTAGAAGACCTGTGCTGAACGTTGCAAATGAGTTGTTTAACAACGTGTAAAATAATGAAAATAATATTGACTTTCATGGTGCACTGGATGTTGATTAAGTTACATCCATTTTCACATCTTAGTTCATTAAGATTCAAATACGGAAGATACTCACAATTTTCTCGGTTGTAGCAAATTAAAAAGATCGCGGAAAGTTGCCGGTGCTAGCTGCGCCCTGCTGGGAGTTAAAAACAATTCCTGCTTTTCTAAATACTCTCTCTGATGACGATGATGTGGCGTTGCAACCAGCATTTCTCCTGCATCTTTAGATAATCCTTCAGGAAGCATCTTTAGATAATCCTTCAAAAAGGCCAAGGAATCTACGTCGAATGGAGCATAGTCGTCTTGCATATGTTCTTCTAAAACTAATTCTAGTTTATCAGTGGGGTTTTCTGTTTATTTTCAACTGACGAAGACGTGAACGAAAAAGAAAAGTGGAGCCCTTTAGGAGAATTTGTTTTATAATCAGAATATTGATCTTTTTAGATCATTTAACATCCAATTTCCTCAATCTCGAATTCGCTTGCCACAGAGATCCTCATCTCTAGAAGCATCTGTTTCGGTTTTTTCTTATAAAAGTCAATGTAACTTGAAGCAAGGATAAACAAAAACTGCTATGTAAGCCATCTCCAAAAATGAATTAAGTATTCGTTTCACCTCTTCATGAAAGACTTTGGCCAAGATTTCACAGGATGACAAGTGAGGATCTAGTAACAGCTGCAGGGGTTGCTGAAGACCAATAATTATTGATCCAGTTGTTGAAATGAGCATTTTCTCTCCTTCCACTTGTGTCATTGCTTCTTTAAATGGATAAATCAACGTCACAACCTTCTTTATTGCTGTGACCTCCATTAAAGATAATTTCGTATTTATATAAATCTACAATCTTGCTGGAATGTTCAGTTTCTTACAGACTTGATCGTCTTTAATTGTGAATTCCATATTGTTGCTGTTGGAGATTGCAAAAAAAAAAATGCTTTTATCTCTGAGAAATGATGCCGCAGAAGTTGGCCTTCAGACTGAATTCACAAGATATTTTTTTTTAATTGCTGTAGACAATGAGGATCAGTGAGGCTATCTTTCATACATTGTTTTTGAGTATGATCAGAGCAGCTCATACCTTCTTGCAGAAAAATTAAGAACATTTTTCGCGTCCATTTCCTCTACAATGATATCTGTCTTCTCCTGATCCTAGTAAGTTACATCTTGAGGCACAGGAACGTAAAATAAAAACAGGACACAAATCAAGTCTTAATCATTGATGAGGCATTGTCTTCTACAATCGGAATAAACATTTGTTATTCATTGAATAAAAAATGTCACTCATTCAAATTCAATAAAATTGGCAAATTGGGATTTATGATAACACAATGGTAGTGTGACCTTGTGTTCAGGAAATCACACAAGTGGTGAAAATTTGAAGCCGATTAAACGAGTCATTCTCCAGTTATGGCACAGATTTCGACAATTCTAACTTGTACTGATTTACTACATCAATAAATCTGCCTCAACGTAAATTAAAATAGGTACTATCCTGGTTCTAACATGAAAATATGTACTATCCTGGTTCTAACATGAAAATAGGTACTATCTTGGATCTAACATGAAAATAGGTACTATCCTGGTTCTAACATGAAAATAGGTAATATCCTGGTTCTAACATGAAAATAGGTACTATCCTGGTTCTAACATGAAAATATGTACTATCCTGGTTCTAACATGAAAATAGGTACTATCCTGGTTCTAACATGAAAATAGGTACTATCCTGGTTCTAACATGAAAATAGGTACTATCCTGGTTCTGACATGAAAATAGGTACTATCCTGGTTCTGACATGAAAATAGGTACTATCCTGGTTCTGACATGAAAATAGGTACTATCCTGGTTCTGACATGAAAATAGGTACTATCCTGGTTCTGACATGAAAATAGGTACTATCCTGGTTCTGACATGAAAATAGGTACTATCCTGGTTCTGACATGAAAATAGGTACTATCCTGGTTCTGACATGAAAATAGGTACTATCCTGGTTCTGACATGAAAATAGGTACTATCCTGGTTCTGACATGAAAATAGGTACTATCCTGGTTCTGACATGAAAATAGGTACTATCCTGGTTCTGACATGAAAATAGGTACTATCCTGGTTCTGACATGAAAATAGGTACTATCCTGGTTCTGACATGAAAATAGGTACTATCCTGGTTCTGACATGAAAATAGGTACTATCCTGGTTCTGACATGAAAATAGGTACTCTCCTGGTTCTGACATGAAAATAGGTACTCTCCTGGTTCTGACATGAAAATAGGTACTCCCCTGGTTCTAACATGAAAATAGGTGCTCTCCTGGTTCTAACATGAAAATAGGTACTCTTGGTTCTAACATGAAAATAGGTACTCTAGTGGTTCTAACATGAAAATAGGTACTCTAGTGGTTCTAACATGAAAATAGGTACTCTCGTGGTTCTAACATGAAAATAGGTATTCTAGTGGTTCTAACATGAAAATAGGTACTTCCGGTTTAACATGAAATAGGTACTCGGTCTACATGAAAATAGTACTCTGGTTCTACATGAAATGGTACTCTCTGGTTCTAACATGAAAATAGGTACTCTCCAGGTTTTAACATGAAAATAGGTACTCCTGGTTCTAACATGAAAATAGGTACTCTCTTGGTTCTAACATGAAAATAGGTACTCTAGTGGTTCTAACATGAAAATAGGTACTCTCCAGGTTCTAACATGAAAATAGGTACTATCCTGGTTCTAACATGAAAATAGGTACTATCTCCCTAGGTTCTTAACATGAAAATAGGTACTATCCTGGTTCTAACATGAAAATAGGTATCCTGGTTCTAACATGAAAATAGGTACTCTGGTCTAACATGAAAATAGGTACTCCTGGTTCTAACATGAAAATAGGTACTAGGTTAAAATGAAAATAGGTACCTGGTTCTAACATGAAAATAGGTACTATCCTGGTTCTAACATGAAAATAGGTACTATCCTGGTTCTAACATGAAAATAGGTACTATCCTGGTTCTAACATGAAAATAGGTACTATCCTGGTTCTAACATGAAAATAGGTACTATCCTGGTTCTAACATGAAAATAGGTACTATCCTGGTTTTAACATGAAAATAGGTACTATCCTGGTTTTAACATGAAAATATGTACTATCCTGGTTTAACATGAAATAGTACTATCTGGTTTAACATGAAAATAGGTACTATCCTGGTTCTAACATGAAAATAGGTACTATCCTGGTTCTAACATGAAAATAGGTACTATCCTGGTTCTAACATGAAAATAGGTACTATCCTGGTTCTACATGAAAAGTACTATCCTTTCTAATGAAAATAGGTACTCATCTGTTTACAGAAAATAGGTATTCCTGAATCCTGGTTTTAACATGAAAATAGGTACTATCCTGGTTTTAACATGAAAATAGGTACTATCCTGGCCCTAAAATGCACCAGCCATTAAATATTACAGTCGTTCAGAAGAAGTAAACTGAAATTTATTTTACGTGATTTAATGGGAATAAAAATTTCACACTATTTTGCCCATAAAATGATCAAATCAGCATTTATACATGTGAATTTCACTATCCGCCTCGTAGATCAACGCACTATTTTCCTGCCTTCGTATTTGGCACGATAGGCCTGAGAGGCCTAAACATGAGAGAAAAGGTCTGTGCACACTGAGGCCTGGTCACAGACCGGTCCGCTGGGACGTTGACTCCCGAAACCCTCTCAAGGTAAACATTGTGTGTGCAGACCCATTCTCTCTGTGAGCACCCTGTGTTCCCATGTGGTACTGAGGAAACCCCGCAGTACCACATAGGAGCACCAGTTAGGGTCAACATCATGAAGATTCACTCGCCCTGGCGTATCAACACTATCTTATTCGTGGATGGGAGACGGATGTGGCCTCAAATGATCGAGGAAATAGTGAAAATATCGATTATAACTCAGATGACCCTCAGCCCATCACATCTGGGGGTGGCCAGCGTGGCCACAGCAGACCCTCAGCCAAACACCTCTAGGGTGGCCAGTGTGGCTACATCAGTCAGCAAAGCACCTCCGGGTTGGCCAGGATTGCTAATCGGAGGATACAACGTAAATTTTCCCGCAGTTTTGTTGATAGTGAAAGTGATATCATTGACGACGAGATTGATATTATACCCTTAGAGGATTTTAAGAGTGACAGTGACATACATTATTCCCCATTGAAGCGTACCTATAGGCGCCGTCGCCTACGTTCAGGCAGTGTGCCATATGCAATCCTCAAGAGTAGTGGAAGGTCACTATCGAAAATCGCGGCCACTAACAGTGATAATGATCATGAAGGGGAATATGCTGGGATGGAGGAGGACGGGGGTTGCATGGTGCCTGGGCCACATGGCGTGCTGGGCGGGCAGACAAAGGACGGCCTGGCACCCACTTCACAATGTGCTGTGTCCACTAATGTCGCTCATCCACCACTCCTCATGCCACACGTTCACCATGCACCATCAGTCCGTGAATTGAATTGGAAAGAATGTACAACATTTGTGCCACATCCTTTTAATATTGATGCCAATGGAAGTGGCACCCTCTCATATCACGAATGCATCCACAGAGACAGAGTATTTCCAACTGTACTTTGACTAGCCCATCATGAACCTGATAGTCACCCAGACGAATAATTATTACCGCTATATAATGGACAACACAGAAGCTGCAAAATCGTCACGGCTGCTCAGGTAAATAGATACAACTGTTAGAGAAATGTACGTACTTTTAGCACCAGACGAGCCTGGCCCATGGCCGGGTCTCAGAGAGTAGAGAAACTCTCGAAACTCTGACTGCTGCACTTGTCAGACAGGAGCAAGCCCAACAGAAACGACCTAATATACAAAATCCGGGAAGTGTTTATGTATCTGAAACAAAATTTCAGTACTTACTTTTATCCTCTCAGAAACCTTGCTGTCGACGAGTCCTTGATTCTGTTCAAGGGACGACTGTCGTTCAAGCAATATATACTTAGACGACGTCCTCAAAATAATTCCCAAACGTTATGATGTGTGGAATCTTCAGGGAAGGCTCAACGCAGCTGAACCGGCTATCTAGTTTACGCTAAGAAGAGTCCAGTGATGAGTTAGACGTCCTCATTCACAAAGTTGATAACACTCTAAGGTTTCAAGTTTACAGGAAGCCTACACAAAAAGATCTAACACATTTCTATTCCAGTCAAAATACTAAGACCAAAGTAAGCATCATCAGTGGATTTTTCCTAAGAACATACCGAATTTGCAGTCCAGAGTTTCTTGACGAGGAGTATACATACATACACCAAACCTTCAATGATCTACATTTTCCTTCCTTTTTCATTAAAGACTACAAGAAGAGAGCCCTTCAGATCATCAATTCTCCACGCACTAACACCACTCCTAGCAAAGTTATAATCCTTCCCTACAGCCAGGTTGCATTGAACGTTTCTAAAATACTCGCACAAGCTAACACTAGAGTCGCCATCACAACCAGTACTTCCATAAAAGATCTGACTAGGACGAAATCAAAGAACATTGAACCAATCAACGCAGGGGTTTATACTATCCCTTGAGGAGGTTGTGACAGAATATACGTAGATGAAACAGCAAGAAACCACGAAACACGTCTCAGTGAACACATTAATGCATGTAGGAACGATAACTTGAACAATGCCTGCGTACAACACAGGAATTCCGCCAACCACCTGAAGAAATTCAACGGCGCTCGCCTAGTGATTAAAGAACTCAATTTCCAAAGACGTATGTATCTTGGAACATCATTAATAGCTATTTCTAACTCAAACAAAATAAAGGCAGATTCATCAGCTCTGAATTATTAGCAAGAATTCTCCTCAAAGCAAAAAACCCCTCCATCACAGTTGCCACTGCCACCCCAAGTATTGCGCTGCCGCCGCCGCCTACAACGATTATATTATGCTTTGCACCTCACTTTGTACCTACATATACCTTCTGTGTCCCTATATTGTTTGTAACGGCTTGACAAAACTTCTGAGATCGAAATGTTCCCACAATAAAATGTCCCATTAGTTGCACTTGTGTCCTTTTATCAACTGCTTCTGTTGACTCCTCTGTACTCGACTGAAGAAGAAACATACTGTAAGGCGAAACTTTGGAATTAAAATACCACACTGTTGCACATGTCTCACTTATCATTTTTCTTTGTATTGGACTGATAAATCCACTGTATGTAATTATCAACGAGCTTTCATAGACACATAGTTGAGAACCTTTAAGGGGAATGAATAGTTAACTAAGGCCACTCATGGTTCTGATTGCAGGTCCGTGGACGGACGCCTGGGAGTGCGGCCAAAGAGCGTGGTTGACAAGATAACCTGTTCAACCAGGTAAGTACAATCTACTACTGTTCGAGAAGCACCTAGTGTTATAGCACTAGTTCCCAAGGCTAATTACTAGTCGGGTGTCGGGTTTATTAATTCCAGCTGATTATCTATTGCATACCTGCTCTGTTAAGATGTATAATTCATGACACATGTACAATTGTAAATTATGTTTTTAAATAAAAAAAAAATTACTAGTCTAGTATAGTCAATACGTTTGTTGTTAAAAATAGGTTAGTGGGTGTGTGAGATGGACTTGACTAGCTTGGGCCAGTAGGCCTGCTGCAGTGCTCCTCCTTTCTTATGTTTATATATTACTTGAAGCAGAGTACCAGGTGACTTAGGAGGCCAGACGCTAGTATGGGATGGAGAGATGGGAAGGTTATGGTAAGGCAGAGAGGAAGGGAAAGTTAGTGAGGAATGGTAGAATGGGACTCAGGGAAGGAGAAATGATGGAGGGTGGAAGGGTAGGAGGGAAGGATGGAAAGGCAAAGAAAGGGCGTTGAAAGGAAGGAACAAAGGAAGGGATCGAGAGGGAAGGGAGGAAGTGGAGTCGGAGGGAGGAATGGAGGGAAGGGGTGGAGTGGGGAGGAAGAGGGAAGAAATTTAGTTGGAAGGAGGGAGAGAAAGGGTGGTGTGAGAGGGAGGGAAGGAAGAGTGGAGTGCTAGGGAGGGAGGAAGGTAGGGATGGAGGGAAGGGGTGTAGTGCGAGGGAGGGTGGGCGGGAGGTTGGTAAGGGACGAAGAGAGAGGGGGAGTGAGGGAGAGGGCGATAGGGAGAGGGAGAGGGAGGAAGGGAAGAGGTGGAGTACTAGGGAGGGAGGGAAGGAAGGGCTGGAGTGTGAGAAAGGAAAGAGAGGAAGGCAAGAAGGAAGGAGTGAAGTGGGAGTGAAGAATGAGGTGATAATTCTTGACACTCTCTTCATGTTCTCTTACTTTTAATAATATGAAGGCAATTAAAAGTCAGAGTTTAATTACCTGTGCGTCTCCCAGGTGAGGGAATATATTCAGTGGAGCCTCGATCCTCACACACACACGGCAACACTCACGAGGATAAGTGTATCAACATGGGTTCATTGTTCAGAAGGGTTCATTGTTCAGAAGGGTTCATTGTTCAGAAGAGTTCATTGTTCAGAAGGGTTCATTGTTCAGAAGAGTTCATTGTTCAGAAGGGTTCATTGTTCAGAAGAGTTCATTGTTCAGAAGGGTTCATTGTTCAGAAGGGTTCATTGTTCAGAAGGGTTCATTGTTCAGAAGGGTTCATTGTTCAGAAGGGTTCATTGTTCAGAAGGTTTCAATGTTCAGAAGGGTTCATTGTTCAGAAGGGTTCATTGTTCAGAAGGGTTCATTGTTCAGAAGGGTTCATTGTTCAGAAGGGTTCATTGTTCAGAAGGGTTCATTGTTCAGAAGGTTTCAATGTTCAGAAGGGTTCATTGTTCAGAAGGGTTCATTGTTCAGAAGGGTTCATTGTTCAGAAGGGGTCATTGTTCAGAAGGGTTCATTGTTCAGAAGGGTTCATTGTTCAGAAGGGTTCATTGTTCAAGTATCTTGCACATGGGCTTCATTTTCACTAGAGGTCCATTGTTCAGATAGGTTCCTTGTTCAGTGAGGGTAATCGTACTCGATTCCTACAAACCTAATTATCTTAGATGGATTATGTTCAGAAGGGTTCATTGTTCAGAAGGGTTCATTGTTAAGAAGGGTTCATTGTTCTAGGCAAGGTTCATTGTTCATAGGTGTTCATTGTTTCAGAAGGGTTAGTTGTTCAGAAGTGAGTTCATTGTTCAGAAGGGTTCATTGTAAGAAGCGTTCATTGTTCAGAAGGGTTCACTGTCAGAAGGGTTCTGTTCAGAAGGTTCATTTTTCAGAAGGGTTCATTGTTCAGAAGGGTTCATTGTTTACAAGTACTCATTGTCCCCATGGGCTTAATTTTCACAGGGGTCCATTGTTCACGTGGGTTCCTTGTTCACGTGGGTTCCTTGTTCACGTGGCTGTGTACATCGTCTAATTTACAACCTATATTTGCATCTTAGATTCCTGTGATTATGTTAGGGTGAGTTTTTTTAACAGTATTTCATTATCATTTGTGGCTGATGATAATTTAACTACGTGTGTTAAACTTGTCCATTCGAATCTGTGATGTGTGTGTGTGGTGTGTGTGTGTGTGTGTATTTGTGTGTGTGTGTGTGTGTGTGTGTGTACTCACCTAATTGTACTCACCTAATTGTGGTTGCAGGGTCGAGACTCAGCTCCTGGCCCGCCTCTTCGATGTCCGCTACTGGGTCCTGCTCTCCCTGCTCCATGAGCTTTATCATACCTCGTCTTAAAACTATGTATGGTTCCTGCCTCCACTATGTCTTTCTCTAGACTATTCCACTTCCTGACTACTCTGTGGCTGAAGAAATGCTTCCTAACATCCCTTTGACTCATCTGAGTCTTCAACTTCCAGTTGTGTCCCCTTGTTTCTGTGTTCCCTCTCTGGAACATCCTGTCACTGTCTACCTTGTCGATTCCCCGCAGTATTTTGTATGTCGTTATCATGTCTCCTCTGACCCTTCTTTCCTCCAGTGTTGTTAGTCCTATTTCCCTCAACCTTTCTTCATAGGACAGACCCCTGAGTTGTGGAACTAACCTTGTCGCAAACCTTTGCACTTTCTCTAGTTTCTTTACGTGCTTGACCAGGTGTGGGTTCAGACTGGTGTCATACTTATGGGCCTGCTACATTAAGTTCTGAGATTCCTTGTTAAGGTAACGGAACGCTAATCTTAGGTTTGCCAGTCGCCCATATGCTGCCCCAGTTATCTGGTTGATGTGTGCCTCCGGAGTGTTCCACCATTCTTTCCTGATGATTTTCTCCAGGACTTTGCACACTATCACGTAAGTGACACTGGTCTATAGTTTAGTGCCTCTTTTCTGTCTCCTTTTTAAGATGGGGACTACGTTGGCCTTTTTCCATACCTCAGGTAGCTGCTCAGTTTCAAGGGATGTGTTGAATATTATGGTAAGTGGCACACTCCAGTACTCAGCTCCTTCCCGAAAGAACCCACGGGAGATATTGTCCGGACCCATCGCCTTTGAGGTATCAAGGGTCACTGAGTAACTGCTTCACCTCCTCCTCAGTTGTGTGTATGCCCTCCAGCCTTGATACATCCCTTTGGTGTGACACCCGTCCTGTCTACCCAGCTGCCTTCCTCCCCACTTGAATACTTCCTTAAACTCGTTGAGCTCCTCAATACCTCTTGATCGTTAGCTTGTGAGTTCCCCTCTTCTCTCCTCAGCCTTATCACCTGGTCCTTGACTTTGTCTTTCGATGTGCTGTACACAGTTTCGGTCGACTGTAACTTTCGATGCTATGTCTTTCGTACGTTTCTGGGCCTCCTCGTACCTGTGATACTGTTTCTAGCTCTTCTACTAATCTCTTTGTTTACTTGGGTAATCTTTGCCTTCTCTGTATCCCTTTTTCAGTTCCTCTGACACTTTTGTCTTTGCCTTCCCTGCACTTCTTCTGGGTAAACAGAGGCTCTTTCTGGCCTTCCGTTTTTCTGTGTTGTCTGTTGTGTGTGTGTCGTGTGTGTGTGTTGTGTGTGTGTGTTGTGTGTGTGTTGTTGTGTGTGTGTGTTGTGCTCTTGTGTGTGATGAGCTTCCTGGCCCGTTGTCTGTTACTGTGCTGTGTGTGTGTGTGTGCTGTGTCTGTGTCTGTTCGTATTGTGGTTGCTAGACTGTGGCTGCTTGTGTCTATGTGTCTGTGTGTGTAATAGCACTGTGCTTTATTCCTGGACCAAGATCCCTATTACCATAGCTCTGCCCTTACGTATTTAAATGGGCTGCTACGAATATTTTTTCCGTATATACTGTTACAAAAATATCTTTATAGTGAAGCTGCACCATAGAAATTTGCATTGTAAAATCATTGATACTTTAATTGTATATATCTCTTTATAACCCCTAAACTGTTTAATTGGATATAAATTTTTAATTACAATTTAATTTTCCCTTTATTAACTTATGTACGTGATAACTGAATAAATGACTTGAAAAGCAGAACATTGCTGTTTGATCTGTAGGCGTTTAGCATGTGTTAGTGGAGCTCTGAAATTAATAATGGATTCAAAACTATAATTTCCACTCAGGTGTTTTATCTGAAGTACTTAAGAATGCAAGAGTTAATGAATATCTTGTTCTGCTCTGTATGATCTTTGAAGGTTTAGCGCTTCTGTTTTATTATAATATCTTCCAGGCTGTCGACAAACAGCCTCTCATCATCTGTCCTTGATGCCTTGGGCTTTGGAGCTGTAGCTTAACTATCAGAGCTTCGTATATTATTGTTCATGAAATTTCAACCAAATACCCAAACTTCGTAAATTAGAGCTTCTGTTTGGGAGTTGAGATGCTAGAATTAAACTATGTACCATTGGTTTGCAGTTTGCAACGTCAGAAAGCATAATATTGCGTACTTAAATATTGAAGCAGTTTCATTCATGTCTTATACCACGCAGGTTTTCTACGCTATATATATATATATATATATATTATATATATATATATATTATAATATATATATATATATATATATATATATATATATATATATATAAAAACTATAATATCATAACTTTGATATATATTTTCATTTATGAAGTATTAATATTTGCCAAAAAATCTTAGAAACTTCCAACTTTAAAATAAGAAATTAATAAGCATACCTTTTCGTGTTTTGCAAAAGGATCTAACATCATCCTTTTAGAGAGCTTGCAATAAAAGTTGGGCAAAAAGAGGATGAAATCTGAGGCAAACACGTTCAGAGTGTTTTTGCTTTATAGCAAAAACACTCACTCACTGGTTTCTAGTGATGATGATCAACCCGAAACCCAGTTTTTGAGGCCTCGGAGCCTACTGTAACAAATGTCTACTGTGTGCCTAAGTCCTCATATTTAATGAGGTCGAGTTCACTCATGCGATTGGCAACCCACTTCCTGTTGGCCAACACTATAACGGAGACGGGTGTTAGCCAGAGTGAATACACAGGTATAGTCCCAAGTTAATTGTCTGCCACTTCCAGGAATAGATTCTGGTCCCAAGAGGGCAGTTAGCGGATTACTGGGGATGCTGGATGCTGTGAATCGGATTTCTCTCTCTCTCTCTCTCAGGTGGGCGCCCCACCATAGCGATGATATTGTTCACTTCATTGTGTTCTGCATGGAATTCTGAACAGTTTAGACTGTCAGCGAATAAACAGAAGACTGGAGAGACTCGAACTATGCTCCTTGCGTGTACCTGCCACAACGATAGACCACTGAGCCTCCAAGACTTTTGGCTCAGTAATGCAGTGTTTGGCCTGATACATGCAAGGGTCGTGGTTCGAGTCCTAATCAGTTATTCTATTTGTTTATTTAGAATTGATCATTACGACATATCTTGAATTTATGGATTATATAACAACTAGCTCTATTAGTGTTGAGCTGAGCCAGTTATTCTGATGCAACCAGTTTTGTACACTTATTACGTTAGTGTATTTTACTGGTTGTTACAGTGAGGCCTTTAATCTGCTGGACTGAACCATCAGTGTTAGAACGGCGCTCACTGGGCATCAACAGTTTCTTTTCACTTGTCTTAAGACAATAGTGCGGTTTACCGCTTCTTTTGATTATAATAATAATAAGACAATAGTGATTTTCATTATTCTAAATGACAGGCTTGTGTGATATCTCTACATTGGGAAGTGAATAGAGAAGGATGTTCAGATTTGACTATGTTAGTCAAATTTACCTTAAGCCAGTTGGTGTATAGGTTATTAGCAGGTATTTTATTGACACTATCTGGAATGTAAACATGAAACAGCACATTGTTGAGCCATGATGGGAACGTCGTCTCTTATGATCTTAACAAAGATGGTTGGGTTTAACTGTTCTATTCTTTCCTGTTTAATATGCTTTAACACATTGGAGTATTATATAAAACAGTCTTGCATATTTAACAATAATGCCAATGTTCCTTCCTATAAGTGTTCTAAGGGGTTTAAATCTCTTCTCAAGTTTGTGGTGTAAGTTAGTTATAGCTGATTATTTCAACGTATAAGTATTTGTATTAATCTCACAACTCAGTTCCAGTGTAATTGATTTGGAATTGTAGCAGAGTTTTAATGCAGACATTAGTACACAAGATTTTGGTCTAGTCCTTGGATATGTCGAGGCCACAAGTCGAGGCCACAAGTCGAGGCCACAAGTCGAGGCCAATGCTTCTCTCTGTGAAGTGGTCGAGGAGAGTTTGTAATGCGTTGGATGGGTTAAAGACGCATATATCATACGCATTACAAATGACAGCCTCATCATCCTGAGTTCAGGATGTTTGACACAAGCTGGTGTATCAGCACATTAAATAGAGCAGGACTCAGTACTCCACCCTGAGGTATGCCCAGCTCAAATGGTGGTACTCTTGCCACTTTTATATATGACCGTAACTGTTAAATGTTTTCCCTAACACCGATGTTGGCCAATTGGTCTAAGCTTTAATTCTCTGCAGCTCTGAGTTAAGCTGCTTGCATGCCAGGGCTCTGTTAGGTGAGATACTCAGTAAAGAAAATTTGAGTGACTCTACCAGGTACGATCCCAAAGAGATTGGCAGTTAACTGATGTTGTATTTTAATACTGAGGTTATTAATGACAAATCTTTCAAGGACTTCACATAAACAAAATGTTACTGAGATAGGTCGAAACTGAGAGGTTTGTTTTGGAATGAGTACTGTGAGAGATTGTTTCCAGCAGTCAGATAAGACGTCATCCAGGAACCTCAAGATGAACAGATCAAGGTAAGGTTTTTCTAGAAGCTCGTTAAAATAAGTGTATTGAAAAATGATAATATAGGTTATGACGTGTTCCCCAAATGAAGTGACTGCCTGCTTTTAATGCAATTTTGAGGCTCAAAAGGAAGGATTCTTATTTTCCTGCTAATACATTTGTCAGTGTTGACCAAGTGAAGTTGAGTGAGCTGAAGAAAGTTTTCACACTAGAAACATTTGCATATTGGTCAAGCAGCATGTCTGCATACATCATGTATGCATACATCATGTCTGCATACATCATGTCTGCATACATCATAGGCGAGTGCTAGGTTTTTAAATTTTATTCACTTTAAACTACATCTTGGCCTTTGGAAACTAATGTGTCTTTTCCTGGAGTTGAGTGTGCGTGTGTCCCAGAGTTCTGGAATGTTTCTCTTTACTGTAATCAGTAAAAATAAGCATCCCGAGCTCTCAATCTAAGTTTTATGTTGAAGGCGACGTCTCTGAGCTTAGTGATCGTGTCATTCTTCTGCCCTAGTGTATCTACAGGTTGTTTTGAACTCGTGACTAAATTAAGTTAGTTGTAAACTAAGAGTGAAAAATGTTCAGTGGTCGTGGCCCCTGCACACCTTAACCATGTACTGGGAGAGTTTGTCTACGATTTCGGGCGTTGAACTTTGGTCTCCCGTCAGGAAACAATTTAGTGTGTATGCTAAACACTGACAGTCTGGCTTCTGCCACTCCAGTACGTTCCCTTGAACTTGAGTTGCAGGTATAATTTTCCTCCACACACACCACAAGTAATGCTACTTATGGGAGATGAACAATATAGTTCCTTGGTGTTCAGAGTGTAGCTAACTGCAGCCAACCTTAGCATTACAATTTAGGTAGTGTGCAGGTCGAAGTAGCACATCTCTCTCCTCTCACTGCTTGTAGCTAACTTGATAAGAATGTTTTATTCCAGCTAATTTAATAACCAACCTTTTTTTCTTGTACTATTTGCAAATTGCCTCTTCTCTATTTGATGTTGTCTTAATAGTCTCGTTCTGCTTTTTTCTTTGACTAAGGTTTCTTCTGCCACACCTCAGAGGTGGCCAAGTGATTGCTACTACTGATATATTTCCACGTAAACATAGATGAAAAAAACATAATACTGAAACTGATTAATCAGCGGATTTTCTTATTCAGAGGAAACTGTTGTAAAATAATGGAACGTAATTGAATATCTCTTTGTACATATAATTCCCTAGGCAATTTAATCACCGTTAAATATTTCAGTGCAATTTAATTATTCCCTTATTGACATATCTATTTGCCTTTTGGCACTATGACTTGAAAAAAAAATGAGTGCTCAATATGACCCATAGGGTTTAGCGCGTGTTATTGGAACTCCGGATTTAAAAAAAAAAAGTCAAAACTATGAATAGAACTCTGATGCTGAACTTTAAATTCTTATGATAAGATTTACTGAAAATCTTGCCGACGGCATATCTATTGGTTTGTTTTCTTTGATTTAATTTTTGAACAAGTTTCCGTCAACAAACAGCATCTCATAAGGTCAGATGTCTGCTCTGGTGGTGAGTGATTCTTGTCACTGGTTCATTAGCCACAAGAATTCATTGTCTCCAGTGGTTCATTGAACACAAAGGTTTGTCTACAAGGGCTCTTTGTTCACAAGGATTCATTGTCTACAAGGGTTCAATGTTTACAAGGATTCATTGTCTACAATGGTTCAATGTTTACAAGGATTCTTGTCCACAAGGGTTTAATGACTCCGTTAGGGTTCAGTGGCTTCACGAACATTCAGTAGCTTCTTACAGGTCCAGTAACTCAATAAAAGTTTAGTGGCAACAAAAGCTTTGAGTCTCCAAAGGATTCACTGACACTGCAAGGGTTCAGTGACCCCACAAAGGTTCAACGGCCACACAAAGGGCCATAGTCAACACGGGGTGAGTGGCCCGTCAATTGTTTGGGAACCAACGGGGATAAGTGACTCCATATGCGTTCAGTTATCCCAGAAGGGTTCATTTTCAACAAGGGTTCAGTGACCCACTAGAACTCACTAACACCACAAGGATTAATTGTTCTGTACCATACAGGAAGTCATTTATGGTTGGTTAAGCCATTCTTACTACAAAATACAGCATGCTTACAACACGGTAAGTTACTCTTACGATGAAATACGTCTCAACGACAACACGGTAAGTTACTCTTACGATGAAATACGTCTCAACGACAACACGGTAAGTTACTCTTACGATGAAATACGTCTCAACGACAACACGTAAGTAATCTTAGGTAAATACTCTACGATACGATAAATAGGGTCAATCTACGATAAATCACTTATAATACACTGTTTGCGATATAATAAGTCACTCTTACGACACTGCAAGTCACACTTATGACGCGATAAATCCCTCTTGCGATAAGTCACATACGATACAGTAAGTCATACTTATGATTCGGTATCATAACGAATCGTTAATAAGTATTACGATGCCTACGTTGCTCTTACGACAAGGTAAATCACTCCTACGACAAATTCACACCTAATGATGAATTTGTCGACTTGTGTTGCTTTATTTAGAAAAGTGAAGTGACATCCAGTCTCTCGTCTCCAGTTCAAAGAATTTTTGCGAGATTCTCTTTGACAGCAATTTTGTTGACTCTGGTGTAATGTGTTGTAAATCGACCTGTAATATTTCAATTGAAATATTGGAGAGAAGAGGATGGTGTGAAATATAGGGGGATAGTGTGAAATTCGAGGAAACTGTGTGAAATGCTAGGAAATAATGTAAAATATGTGGAAGCTGTCTGAAATACGAAGGGATAGTATGACATACGAGAGGCTGGAGTCGAATAAACATTGCAACAAACAGCGAAATCGTTTAGCATACGTAGGAATGGCGTGAAAACAGAATGGTGTGAAATTCGCCGGAATAGTGTGAAATGCGTATATAAGAGGCAGTCAAGTCTAGGATTCTCCTGTCCTCGGGGGAATTACTGAATTTACTGCAGCAGTTATTGTGCAAAGTCAATCTCACTTGCTGGCCCATCTGAGAGACTACGAGTGAGTAAACTGAGAAGATACAGTATTTACTTAAACGACTGTAGCGAACGGACTTTCTGTTCTCGTGGAGTATTGAAAGGACCTCTCTGTTTTTTCCCCTCGCCTTATGTGGCGAAGGAATCTTGTGTTCATCGTGTGGCGAGTGGACAGACTTTGTGTGTTCCCGTGTGATGTAGCCAAAAGGATTTTTCTGTTCTGCTGTGACTGAAAGGATCATGTGTTCTTGTGTTATAAGCGAACTTACCTTCCGTTCTAGTGTTATGCTTGAATGGACTTTCTACTGTGTGAGAAATTAACATTCCGTCTTTTGTACTGTAAACTGTGAACTTTCCTCTGTTGTACTGTTAACAGTGAACGGCCCGTCAGTTGTAAGCAGTGAACAGTCAGTCTGTTGTGTGAATAGGAAATGGTCCGATTTTCGTGTGAATACTGAAAGACCATCTGTTGTCGTGTGAATAGTGAATAGCCTGTCTGTTGTCGTGTGAATAGTGAATATCCTGTCTGTTGTCGTGTGAATAGTGAATATCCTGTCTGTTGTTTTGTGAACGGCGAGACATCCAGTCATGAATCATGACTCTGTCGTTTGACCGATAAACGATGAATGTATTTCTTCGTGAACAGTGATTAGCTACTCTGTTGTCTTGTGAATAAATAAAGGCCTGTCTGTTGTAGTGTGAATAGTGAACGGCCTATTTGTTATCGATTGAGGAATGAACAACCTGTCTGTTGCTGTGAAAACAGTGAATATCCAGTTTAATGCCTTCGGAACAGCGTCCCGGAACAGCGTCTTGGAAACAGGAAACGGCCCATTTGTTGTCTTAAGAATTATGAACGGCCTCCCCGCTCTCGTGTGGATAGTGAACGGCATGTCTGTTTTCAAGACGGCATGTCATATTTGTTGTCGTGCGAGCAATGAACTGCTGGTCTGATGAAAAAAAAAACAGTGAACGACCTTTTTGAAGTCGTAATAATAGTGAACGGCACATATATTGCCATAGAAACGATGAACGGTCCATCCATTGTCAGGGGAAAATAGTAAATGGTCTTTTTGTTTTACTGGTAACGGTGAACGTTCGACATTTATTATGGGAGCAATGAACGGCCTACATTTTGTCGTGGTTAGGGTGAACGGCTCGTCTGTTGTCACAACAGTAAATGGCTTGCCTGTTGTCGTGGGAAGAATAAATAACTCTTTTCTTTTCGTGTGAACAGTGAAAGGTTTCTTTTGACCTATTCTTGGTTGTTTTCAAACCTCTGTTGATCTGAACCTCGCTGTCTCCCAGCCTCTCTTGACCTCCTTTTAGCTGTCTCTTAACCTTTGTTGACCTTCTGTTGTCGTGTAAAGGGTGAACGGTCCGTTTGTCATTGCTGGAACGGTGAAAGTTGGAACAGTGTCGTGGGAACAGAAAACGACTCATTTGCTTTTGTGTCAACAGTGAACGACTTCGTACTGTGGAACAGTGAACGACCTTCGTACTGTGGAACAGTGAACGACCTTCGTACTGTGGAACAGTGAACTGTCCGCCTCTTGCAGTTCGATATTTTTCTCAGTCTTAGCATTATTAGTGTAATATATTTATATTTATATTTATTATTAGTGTAATTATTTATATTATTACTAATGATGATTTTGCTGTTGTTACTATTATTATTATACAGTTCTTGTAGTAGTCAACCTTAAGCAAGTTCTCAAGTACTTCTGGTAGCCTGATAGACGCGCAGATAAGGATGAAACCGAGTGAAAAATGTGTGGTCAGCCTTACAGTCACTATAGAGATATTATAACAACATACGTAATATGTCAAGGTATTTTATTATTGGAAATAAGATACCAGACATATTAAGCAAATTTCCCAATTTGCTTGCAATAGATAAGTCAGCTGATCTACAGATGAATTCCATTTTATAGGAGGCCTAGTTCCTAGGCCTTTTGTGTATCCATATGCTCTTGCACTATCCTCCATAGGATGGATATATGGTGCACAATATACTAGCCACTTCGGCGGCAAAAATCTAAAAATCTAAATATACTTTTATTTTATTCTATTATTATTATTATTTTCATTGGGAAATAATCCACCCGTATGGGTCCTATTGTACAGCGCCTGGGGAGTAAGAAGTCATGAGGTGTAACCTAAAAAAAGGAAAGGATAGCTCCGATTCCATGGATCCAGAGATCTTAACCAGCACCAGTTCATCCCCTTCGTAGACCACTACAGTCAATGAGTGGAGAACGCTAAGCCCGTAGGGAGATCATTCCGAGCCTGTGGGGGGTGGATTATGAGTGTCAATTATGTTCGATCCCAGGAAGGGAGGTCAAATTCCTTTATTTAAAAGCTTCAAATGATCGCTAAGGAACATCATGATTGTAAGAAGACTACTGTGATAACCTTGGAAGAAGACTACTGTGATAACCTTGGAAGAAGGCTACTGTGATAACCTTGGAAGAAGGCTACTGTGATAACCTTGGAAGAAGGCTACTGTGATAACCTTGGAAGAAGGCTACTGTGATAACCTTGGAAGAAGACTACTGTGATAACCTTGGAAGAAGGCTACTGTGATAACCTTTGAAGAAGCTACTGTGATAACCTTGGAAGAAGGCTACTGTGATAACCTTGGAAGAAGACTACTGTGATAACCTTGGAAGAAGGTACTGTGATAACCTTGGAAGAAGCTACTGTGATAACCTTGGAAGAAGGCTACTGTGATAACCTTGAAGAAGGCTACTGTGATAACCTTGGAAGAAGCTACTGTGATAACCTTGGAAGAAGCTACTGTGATAACCTTGGAAGAAGACTACTGTGATAACCTTGAAGAAGACTACTGTGATAACCTTGGAAGAAGACTACTGTGATAACCTTGGAAGAAGACTACTGTGATAACCTTGGAAGAAGGCTACTGTGATAACCTTGGAAGAAGACTACTGTGATAACCTTGGAAGAAGACTACTGTGATAACCTTGGAAGAAGACTACTGTGATAACCTTGGAAGAAGGCTACTGTGATAACCTTGGAAGAAGGCTACTGTGATAACCTTGGAAGAAGACTACTGTGATAACCTTGGAAGAAGACTACTGTGATAACCTTGGAAGAAGGCTACTGTGATAACCTTGGAAGAAGGCTACGTGATACCCTTGGAAGAAGTACGGGATAACCTTGGAAGAAGGCTACTGTGATAACCTTGGAAGAAGGCTACTGTGATAACCTTGGAAGAAGGCTACTGTGATAACCTTGGAAGAAGGCTACTGTGATAACCTTGGAAGAAGGCTACTGTGATAACCTTGGAAGAAGGCTACTGTGATAACCTTGGAAGAAGGCTACTGTGATAACCTTGGAAGAAGGCTACTGTGATAACCTTGGAAGAAGGCTACTGTGATAACCTTGGAAGAAGGCTACATGTGGATAACCTTGGAAGAAGGCTACTGTGATAACCTTGGAAGAAGGCTACTGTGATAACCTTGGAAGAAGCTACTGTGATAACCTTGGAAGAAGACTACTGTGATAACCTTGGAAGAAGCTACTGTGATAACCTTGGAAGAAGGCTACTGTGATAACCTTGGAGTACGAAGAAGCTACTGTGATAACCTTGGAAGAAGGCTACTGTGATAACCTTGGAAGAAGGCTACTGTGATAACCTTGGAAGAAGGCTACTGTGATAACCTTGGAAGAAGGCTACTGTGATAACCTTGGAAGAAGGCTACTGTGATAACCTTGGAAGAAACTACTGTGATAACCTTGGAAGAAGGCTACTGTGATAACCTTGGAAGAAGGCTACTGTGATAACCTTGGAAGAAGGCTACTGTGATAACCTTGGAAGAAGGCTACTGTGATAACCTTGGAAGAAGGCTACTGTGATAACCTTGGAAGAAGGCTACTGTGATAACCTTGGAAGAAGGCTACTGTGATAACCTTGGAAGAAGGCTACTGTGATAACCTTGGAAGAAGGCTACTGTGATAACTTTAACCTCACAGGATTGGTAGGAAGATACAGTTGTTCACTTCACTCCTTCCAAATGCAATGTGAAGTGCTAACAGTTAGCAGTAAATTCCTCGACTTTGGTTATTTAGATTGGTAAGTTTAGGTTAGGTTAGAGTAGGTTGCTTTAGTTTAGTTTAGATTAGGTAAGGTTAGGTTGTGGTGGGTTGGGTTAGGTTAGATTAGCTTAGGTTAGACTATGTTAAGTTTAGTTAGGTTAGGTCGGGTTAGTACATTAGACACATTGCAACACTTAGTTATTTTTGTGGAAACGTTTCGCCACACAGTGGCTTCATCAGTCCAATACAAAGAAGAAGAATAGTTAAGATTAGAAGAAGATTGAGGTAATCAGTCCTTCAGCCTGAAGTCGATGTAATCAATCCATCAATCTTGATAAGAATACAGCGTATGCCTGAAGAAGGGGCTTATATACTTCAGACAGGTGAAGTGAAGCAGTCGTAGGCGGTGTTACCTTGGATAAATCCACAGGTGGAAGTAGGTCATGATTATAGGTTAGACCAGCGTAAAATTCCCTTATCAAGATCCCAGATGTTGTTGTGCAACACTTGGGTAAAGATACCCAAGTGTTGCACTAGTGTCTAAATTATCAACTTGTCGGTTCCGTGAACCATTTATGTACAGGTTGGGTCAGGTCAGCTTAGGTTACGTTGGATTAGATTGGATTGGGATTAAGTAGTCCTCTTTCCATTAAAAATAACTAATTATAATATACCACAAATGAAATAAATGAACTATAAGATAATGGCAATAAGAACGTTCTGTGGCGCAAACAGAAAACGCCTACTCAGTGAGCCAAGCAGAAAAAAACTGATATTTTCACTGTTGAAGGCACCTTCATTAGTCACCCATTTTTGAGTGCCTTTGAAACGAGTTATTTTAGAGGGCCTGATGTCCACTCGTAATCCTTTTAATATTCCGTATGCAAGCAAATGTTGCACAAAACTACAAGGAAAAAATGCAGAGGTATTAGAAGTAGGTAGTTACAATGTAGGTAGTTACAATGTAGGTAGTTACAATGTAGGTAGTTACAATGTAGGTAGTTACAATGTAGGTAGTTACAATGTAGGTAGTTACAATGTAGGTAGTTACAATGTAGGTAGTTACAATGTATGGTAGTTTAATCGAGTATTAAAGTAGGTAGTTACAATGTAGGTAGTTACAATGTAGGAGTTACAATGTAGAGTTACAATGTAGGTATACATGTGGTAGTTACAATGTAGGTAGTTACAATGTAGGTAGTTACAATGTAGGTAGTTACAATGTAGGTAGCTACAATGTAGGTAGCTACAATGTAGGTAGTTACAATGTAGGTAGTTACAATGTATGTAGTTACAATGTATGTAGTTACAATGTAGGTAGTTACAATATAGGTAGTTACAATGTAGGTAGTTACAATGTAGGTAGTTACAATGTAGGTAGTTACAATGTAGGTAGTTACAATGTAGGTAGTTACATAAGAACATAAGAAAGGAGGAACACTGCAGCAGGCCTGTTGGCCCATACTAGGCAGGTCCTTCACAATCCATCCCACTAACAGAATAATTGCCCAACCTAATTTTCAATTCTACCCAAGAAATAAGCTTTGAAGATTCTATTAACTCAAGTGCGAGTCCCACTCAAATCCAACCCCTCTCACTCATGAATTTATCCAACCTAAATTTGAAACTACCCAAGGTCATAGCTTCAATGACCCTACTAGGCAGACTGTTCCACTCATCAACTACCCTATTTCCAAACCAATATTTTCCTATATCCTTTCTAAATCTAAACTTATCCAATTTGAATCCATTATTGCGGGTTCTCTGTTGGAGAGATATCCTCAAGACCTTATTTATATCCCCCTTATTAATACCCATCTTCCACTTATATACCTCGATCATGTCTCCCCTCATTCTTCGTCTTACAAGTGAATGTAATTTAAGGGTCTTCAATCTTTCTTCATACGGAAGATTGTAACTACCTACAATGTAGGTAGTTACAATGTAGGTAGTTATAATGTAGGTAGTTACAATGTAGGTACTTACAATGTAGGTACTTACAATGTAGGTAGTTGCAAGTAGGTACTTACCAGTGAGAAGATTTATAATAGATCTTTTTTATTTGTGTGTAATATCATTATACAAGTAAAGAGATATTCCATTTACAGCTTAAACTTATACCATTTACAGCTTAAACTTATACCATTTACAGCTTAAACTTATACCATTTTCAGCTTAAACTTTTTCCATAAAAAAGCTTCCTGCAACTCAACGCAGATCGTTGAAAAGCAATAGGTATCCATAAGAATCATTTTGAAGGGCAGGGATAATACTTGTTACTTTCACGTACAAGTCTTGTTATTTTTGTTAATGTCTGGATAAATGTGCATCAAAGATAACTGTTTACATCAAGCTTGTTTTCCTCTTTGATGTGATGTTAGACATAGTTGAAAGTCTTACGTACCAGACATACGCTGATAACAAATAGGGGATAATGGATATGATAATGGTCTATAAAAATCTATAAGTTGATAAGTAAGACACATCTGTAACAGTTAGGTAACTTTATTCCGAAACATTTTGGAATAAAGTTACCTAACTGTTGTACATGTGTCTTATTTATCAACTTGTCGGTATTGTATACCATTATCATTTTAATTATCCCCCACTGTTATCAACGTATGTTTTGCACGAGGGATAATGGTTTAATGGAATTACTGGCTTACATTGCCATGCACTAGTAATACTACACTCAAGACCTCTTTAAGGCAATATTCTTTGCCAGTGAATCAAATTTCTTTTCAGGAAACTGCTCTTCCAATGCATCAGAAACATCCACGAATGCAATGTGACAAGTATTTTTGGCAAGTCTGAATTCGTAACAGCATTAAATTAGGGAAAGATTGCATTCATGGGAGGCTTGCTTCAGGGTGTTGACTCTCGATCTCGGGTTTAAGATTTCTGGGTCTTTTCAGGTCTTCAAGACGAGGAGAGGATGCAGTATTATTTTGTTTGATGCGACTGTAGCTTAAGGCTGAGACATCACATAGTCTCTCCTGCTAATTCAACACAAGCACATCGTAGATGTGGAACACTCCTACAGGCCTTCTATATTTCAACCTCCAGCATAAATATTTGTCTAACCTATTGTTATACTACCCAAGTTTTTGTTTTATCACTTTTTACTCATGTGCATATTGATTGTTCTACCTTATTGTATTACTACTACTACTACTACTACTACTTATATCACTACTACCTCGACCACCACTAGTATTTCACCTCACTTTGAGAGTATATAATAGCCCACTGTGTCCATGTATCGCTTGTAACGGCTTGAGAAAGCTCCTGGAGAGCGAAACGTTGCCACAATAAAATGTCACATTAGTTGCATTTGTGTCCTTTTACTTAACATATTGTCGGTAATTCTACCAATATTATTACATGGGTTAATATACGTTAACCGAACGTAACCTGGCATAACATAAAACTTTAGCGAAAATAACGAGTAATAAAATTTCAGTAATTGTTTGAGCTTGCCAAAATAAACGAAGGACAATTCGCCCCTAAAAATGCACCCTGAACAAGTTGTTGCGAGACAAGCCAATGACAAGCTGACATTCTCCAAATTAAAGATGTCCAGAACGTTACTGGGTATGTGGGAATGTTACTGGAGTGTGTGGGAATGTTACTGGAGTGTGTGGGAATGTTACTATGTATGGATCCTGCCAGTGTGTGTGTGTTCGCTCGTGCTCTCAGAGTAATTGTCTCATAGCTAATGGTACGTTGGAAAAAACCTAGTCCTAACAGATGTTTGAATAGTAGAAAACAAAATACTGTTCGACATTGACGTGAACAATCTTAGTACTTACTAGAAAAGATACATTTCTCATAGCGATATGTTTGCCACTAGTCCTTCCTACCTGTGTGCAGTAATAACAAAATAACAGAGGCACGTAATGAATCTTAGCACACAAAGAACTTCTTGCCGATATTTTCCACTGACCTTCCTCGCCTTTCCTGAGATCTATGAACCACTGTTCCAGCCACCACGAGATGTACATTAGTGGTGTATGTTTTTTTTTGGGTGCCTTTGAAAATTCACGACATTGCTCTACAAAATCTAAGCAGGTTTAATTTTGTTCCTATGATGTTAATTATTACGCAGAGTTAATCTTGCGTATTCTGTTCACTGATCGTCGTCGTCTGTGTATATACAGTAGCAAACTTGACTCTGCATGGCATTTCCAGACGGCTGATGTTCCTCAGGACACAGGGCATCAATTCTTTTGTTTAGGTAATTAGGTAACTGTTACAAGCAACAAGTTAGCAAGAATACACAAATAACCTTCACATAAGAGAGAGAATCTTATAACGACGTTTCGGTCCGACTTGGACCATTTACAATTTACGTGACGTGTAATGGTCCGAGTTTACCGAAACGTCGTCAAAAGCTTATCTATCCTATGTGGGGGTTATTTGTGTATTGTTCCAGTCACTGTATTATGCTTTTTTTTTTGTCCTTTACAACTGAACTCAACTGAAAGTGAATTAAAATACCAAGCACGTATGTGATCCCTCAGTCACATTCTCTGGGACTATGAGACTGTGACTGAGCGATCATGAAAGCACTTGAAAATTAATTACATTTCAGAGAGTTTTGTTTGTAAACAAGAGTGAACAGTCATTTTTGTAGGAATGGGATTCTGAGACGCGATAAAGTAGGCCGTTGAAGCAGAAAAAGTCCACTTAAGAAACACGAGTACAGAACATTTTCTTAGCGTAAGAAGGCGCCGTTTACCTGGGTTACAAAAATGCTCTTAAGAATTTCCTGAGGAAAGTCTCAGAAAATGTTGAAAAATGCTCCTGTTTTTTTTCTTCAGAAAACTGATACCTTGTCGAAGGCATCAGCAACGTCCAGCACCTGGCACTGGTGACTGTTGTTGAACTGTATGCAGGTACACATAGAGCTTGGTGCCACATAATGATGAGATTCGCCCAACGAGAAGTGCCACATAGTAGGGAGATTCAACTAGTGTGTGCTGCCCATAGTGGAGAGGTTCAAACAGTGTCAGAACCACATAGCAGAGAGGTTCACCCAGTGACTACCACATAGTGGAGAGATTCACCCAGTGACAGAACCATATAGTGGAAAGGTTAACCCAGTGACAGAACTACATAGTGGAGAGGTTTACCTAGTGACAGAACCACATAGTGGAAAGGTTCACCCAATGACTACCACATACTGGAGACGTTCATCCAGTGACAGAACTACATATTGGAAAGGTTCACCTAGTGACTACCACATACTGGAGAGGTTCACCCAATGACAGAACCATAGTGGAGAGGTTCGCCCAGTACTACCACATACTGGAGAGGTTCACCCAGTGACAGAACTACATAGTGAGAGATTCACCCAGTGACAGAACCACATAGTGGAGAGGTTCACCCAGTGACTAGCATATAGTGGAGAGGTTTAATCAGTGACAGAACCACATAGTGGAGAGGTTCACCCAGTGACTAGCATATAGTGGAGAGGTTTAATCAGTGACAGAACCACATAGTGGAGAGACTCACTCAGTGAGTCTTTCCACTATGTGGTATATGTCGTCTTTTGTATTGCTATGTGGTATATATCTTTTTTGTATTGGTGTGTGGTATATATCGTCTTTTGTATTGCTATGTGGTATATATAGTTTTTTGTATTGGTATGTGGTATATATCGTCTTTTGTATTGCTATGTGGTATATATCGTCTTTTGTATTGCTATGTGGTATATATCGTCTTTTGTATTATGTGGTATATATCGTCTTTTGTATTGCTATGTGGTATATATCGTTTTTATTAATTACACTCTTTTAAGTTGCTATTTCATAAACGTCCTATACTTGTTCAGGTCATTCTACAGTCCGCCTCTCTCTTCGCAAGTACGCTACTGGCCACTCTCCCGGCTCAGCCCTTACGTGCTCCAAGCTATGTGTGGATCCTGCCTCTGTGAGTGTTTTTTTTTTTCTTTCTCTCTCTCTCTCTCTCTCTCTCTCTCTCTCTCACACACACACACACACACACACGTCAAGAAATTAGAGAAAGTGCAAAGGTTTGCGACAAGGTTAGTTCCACAGTTCAGGGGACTGTCCTATGAAGAAAGGTTGAGGGAAATAGGACTAACAACACTGGAGGACAGAAGGGTTAGAGGAGACATGATAACGACATACAAAATACTGTGGGGTATCGACAAGGTAGATATTGATAGGATGTTCCAGAGAGGGAACACAGAAACAAGAGGGCACAATTGGAAGCTGAAGACTCAGATGAGTCAAAGAGATGTTAGGAAGCATTTCTTCAGCCATAGAGTAGTCAGGAAGTGGAATAGTCTAGCAAACGATATAGTGGAGTCAGGAACCATACATAGCTTTAAGACAAGGTATAATAAAGCTCATGGAGCCGGGAGAGAAGAGACCCAGTAACGGACAGCGAAGAGGCGGAGCCAGGAGCTGAGTCTCGACCCCTGCAACCACAATTAGGTGAGTGAAATTAGGTGAGTACACACACACACACACACACACACACACACACACACACACACAGAACTCTGGTCAGATAGCATCAAACATTTAATTGTTTTTATAGTTCAGTTAAAGATATAATGAAATAAACATTTCGAAAATATAAGTAATATATTCAGTTTTATAAAACATTATATGGCAAAAATTACAAAATCTAAGCAATTTTTCGTTTAAGGTTTACAAGTTTAATAACCCTACATGATAAAAAAAAATGAGGTAAAAAATTCCATTAAAAAGATGTACAAGTTTAAACAATGGATGGTAAAACATTACATGGTAAAAACATTACAATGTTACTCAAAAATTTATTAGACAACAGCTGGTAAAACTGTTATCTTCTGAAAACCTTTACAAAGTCATACGTTTCAGAGATAAACATTCACAAAGGTGACTCATGTGTTCCAGGTCCTTGTGATGTTACACCAAATTTGTCTCTCCTGGGATATTCCTCTTACATTATCACTCCATTATCCCGGAAATTTATTCCTTCATTAAATGAATACAAGTAATGCCAAGTCACAGAAGGTAGGTAAGAGAAGTAGAAATAAGTAAAAAAAAAAAGTAAGAATCGCATTATAAGGTAATTTTACATAGTAAGACCACATGAATTTTTTAGATTATTTGTCTTATTCGCAATTTTTTTTTCATTTACATTCTGTTTCTCATTTGGTAATTTTTATTCTTCCCAAGGAACTTAGTAGATGTTTTAACTTAAGAATTTGAATGAGACAAACTTTATTTTTCCCAAGCATATTCTTTTGTATTTGTAATATTTATTCTCTCCAAGAAAATTACTAGAAGTTTAACTTAAACATTTGAATCAAATAACCAAAAATAAACAATCTTAGAGGTGAATGTTTTTTCAAAGTGGAATTTTACTTTTAAACATGGATACGTTTTTATGAAACACTAAATATTTTACAAAGAAGGAATGAAATAAAATCCTTAATATTTTTATTCAGTAAATGTTCTTTATTTTCAATAAATCTTCGTAGATCATAAAGTTTACATCCTCTTTATTCACTTTCTGTGGAAGTTGTTCGACTCCTCTGGTCACTGTCACACCTAAGGAATTTCTCTAAGTCTCGTTGTGGAAAATTCATCAATACACACTCCAGATATACATTCTCCAATACACACTCCAGATATACATTCTCCAATACACACTCCAGATCTCATTCTCTAATGCACACTCCAGATGAACATCTTCCAATACACAAACGCCCCAACCTGGCAAAAGAAAGTATTTCATTATAACTAACTTGTATTAAAATTTTAAAGATAAATCTCAATGAAAAAACACACAGATCATATTTCAATAGATTCTTCAGTATAGCACCAAGAACTCCATGCCTTCCAATCACACCTGAACACTTCTACCAGCATGGTCAAGTATTTCATATACTAACTTTTCTGATTCCCTTCAATTACCTACACTTGTTCTGTTCTTTCAAACAAAGTAGTGATCCACGCCTATCATCTATTTTAAATACTATTAATATCAGTGAGTTCAATGCTCCCAAAAGTACTAATCTAACCACTCTCACCCCCTCAGAGATTTCGTTACTCACTCAACTTCGTTATTATACATAGGTTCAAAATCCTTAATGAACTGATCAATGTTTGTGACAAGTGTAGTAGAAACTAATTTCAATACATAATACATTAAATAATCCGACCATTCCACACTTTGTATTCGAGTATTTACATGAATCTAAAGGTTCAATATCTCCTTTTTCATATATAGTTTACCACTCGGCTAAAGATTCATTTTTCTTACTCTTTGATAATTCCTGAAATATTTTGTGCGTTCACCAAACAGTTTGCTAATGCCCAATGGCAGATCAACAAATTTCAACATATTTTTCACCCACACGTCTTTTTGAGACACGTTCAAACCAGATTAAGTCTCTGCTCATACAAAGGGTCTCCCACCGGGAAAAACATCAGGCCGCTCAAGAAAAACATCAAGCCATTCAGGAAAAACATCAGGCCGCTCAAGAAAAACATCAGGACAATCAAGAAAACGAACATCAGGCCACTCAGAAAAAACTAACATCAGGCCACTCAGCTGCTCTTTACACTACTGTGACTTGTTCCAACCATTGCATTGTGACTTAATCACGTTCATGTTAACCAGTTGTTGAGAGCTCTGTCTCTAGTCTCTGTGCTAGAAATCACCTGGATTTCTTTCATTTGTGAACTGGAACTACAAGTGTGGTCTTTCACGAACTTGGATATTTATCCTCTGTCAGTAATCAGAGGTGAGAGAGAAGTGATGCAATTTGCTCAGAACCACCAGACGCAAATCTTAAACTCACTTAGTCATGCCCTAGTGCCCTGGGCATGGAAGGTAATAACGTTTGGTGCTGCTAAGTTATAGAGTGATCCAGTTTCTTGGATCATGAGACCTTCAGAAGAATTAAATCTCATCCTCTCCTGGATGACGAAAATGGGCTGCTTCCTGGATTACTGTTACCTCCACCAACTTTGTCACTAGTCCTACATTTTTATTATTATATGCGCAAAGCAAATGCATTAAATATGTATTGACCATAAACTAGCCGTGGAGAATGAATGATTGGATTTTGGCCTCGTATCGTCTACAAGTCTACAAGTAGGCCAGCCTCTTTTTTTTATTATTATTGAAAGGGAGAGTCCCATCCTGTCAATCTTGAGGCGGAATTGTGTCGTCAGGAAAATATTCTTGTTCTTGTTAGGTTTTGACCAGCGGCCACTTGACTTTGGAGTTCATTCTTCTCGACGGCAGTGTTCTGAATGCGTCTGCTTTCTTCGCTCGAGATCTGTGGAGATTCCTCCTTAAATTAAGAATAGCTGTTTTACATCTAAAACTGAGAACTTTTAGTCTTATATACTTTCTCTCTCTCTCTCTCTCTATCTATCTATCTATCTATCTTTCTGGGAAATTATAAACGAGGAAAATTAATTTAAATTACGAGTGGAAAAGAGGAACACTGATCTTTGTTTTCACTATAAAAACGAATTTTAAATATGTCAGAAGCTGAATTTATGGTCTATAATTTTCATAATACCAACTAAAAGAAATTCAACCCCTATAGCGAAACTCGCTTACAACATCAACAACATATGAGTACGAGTTTTCTATCGTTCATTTAAACTTTGACACGTAAAACTTTTCAGACGAAATTGATTTCTTGGAAGTCACTGTAAGAGTTGACGATATAAGCAATCATAGTCGTAAGATTAATATTGCCTCTTTTCATCTCTGAATGTAAAAATGAGAGTCTGATATATTTGGAATAGTGGTGTAAAACATGAAATATTCAAACACATGTCACTTATGAATTAGTTTTAAAAAAATGGAAAAATATATAAATAGGTTTCTCCAGAAAAGGGTTACCATTCAGTAGTTGCCAGATTTTGTTCTACTCCTTCCTGCTATTTCTCCATGCGATAACTTAAGAATGCTTCATCTGATCGGCGTCAAACTCTCAGTGCTGGTGATCGTTATTTAGAGGATGGTTCTCTCAGTGCTGGTGATCGTTATTTAGAGGATGGTTCTCTCAGTGCTGGTGATCGTTATTTAGAGGATGGTTCTCTCAGTGCTGGTGATCATTATTTAGAGGATGGTTCGGTTAATTATGAGTTACTTGCAGTAGATGCCAATAAGACAATTTTTATACACAAATATCATGTGACGGGTTTCAATTTTGCAACGTAGAATATATATTACGATTGTTACTAGAGGTTGTTGAAACAAACTTGCTTACTTTATCAAACCATACCACGGGTGGGGTTAGAACCCGCGATCAGAGAGTCATAAAACTACAGACCGACGCGTTAGCCACTGGGCCAGCTGGCTACAATAAGATTCATCCCACTAGGTATATTTATACACCATAGGAACGTTAGCATAGGCACCACTGTGTCCACAAATGCAAGTTTTTACAGACGAATCTCCCGCTTGCGTGGCCGTGACGAACTCTAGCTCAAGTCCCCTCAAAGCCGTCGACATGACTCACGAAATCGTAATGACACGATTGTTTGCAATCGTGTCATTACGATTTCGTGACACTTGCTTACTTTATTTAACAAATTATAGAGTATTTTCTGCTGTGCAGTAAATCGAGAAGGCATTTTCTGGTCGGCTTTAAACCATCAGCGTTAGTGTATTATTTTCAAAGATTCTCAAAATTCAAATTTTATTAAACTGTGAGTTTGACTTCTGTGTAATAACTGTAGAATGCCTTTCCTAAAAGTGTTCGAACTTTCAGACGTACCTTAGAGAAGAGGATTCGGATTCGTCTTGGACGGTGGAGATGCAAAACTGAAAAGTTTATTGAGGACATTGTGAAATCGTTTTCCATGAGATAGCTTTTCTATGCCTATTGTTGGGCTTCAGATCTTCAGCGCTGATGTATATTGTCTAGAATCTTTGATGAAGGATCGGATTACAGCTCTTGTCCCTCTTAAGGTGTTGAGAAACAGATCTCGGATCTTCCGGTGTATAGAGCTAAATCTTTTGTGCCTCGTTAAGGCGTTGATGTCCATCTCGTGGATAATTTAGGAGGGTAGAGAAAATAAAGAAGAAAATAAATATGGGAAAAAACGAAAAAAAAAAAAATTAATGGCATTCATGAGTACGATGAATTTATAATAGAATTACCTCCGTGTTAATCATCAAAAAAAAACCTTCAAGTAATTTTTTTTATTCTCCCACCAGTTTTGGTTTTGATAAAATAAGGCCTCATCCTTTCGACTTCATATTTTCAATGGCAGTGAGGAATAATTGGTATGTGTAGCTGCCCTATAACAAGTTATTGAATGGAGTTGCTCAGATATTTTCCAAAATCATCTGCGGCTTAGCTTTAAAAGAATTAAAAATATGCTTCTTAATATGACGCCATTGCGAGGTGAAATTCGTAAACATCTGCCAGTTGTAAGTAGTGTCCAGTGAACAACACTGTTACGACGACATGTGCACTGAACAACACTGTCAACATGACGTGTGCACTGAACAACACTGTCAACATACGTGCACTGAACAACACTGTCAACATGACGTGTGCACTGAACAACACTGTCACCACGACGTGTGCACTGAACAACACTGTCAACATGACGTGTGCACTGAACAACACTGTCACCACGACGTGTGCACTGAACAACACTGTCAACATGACGTGTGCACTGAACAACACTGTCACCACGACGTGTGCACTGAACAACACTGTCAACATGACGTGTGCACTGAACAACACTGTCAACATGACGTGTGCACTGAACAACACTGTCAACATGACGTGTGCACTGAACAACACTGTCACCACGACGTGTGCACTGAACAACACTGTCACCATGACGTGTGCACTGAACAACACTGTCAACATGACGTGTGCACTGAACAACACTGTCAACATGACGTGTGCACTGAACAACACTGTCACCACGACGTGTGCACTGAACAACACTGTCAACATGACGTGTGCACTGAACAACACTGTCAACATGACGTGTGCACTGAACAACACTGTCAACATGACGTGTGCACTGAACAACACTGTCACACTGACGTGTGCACTGAACAACACTGTCAATATGACGTGTGCACTGAACAACACTGTCAACATGACGTGTGCACTGAACAACACTGTCACCACGACGTGTGCACTGAACAACACTGTCAACCAGACGTGTGCACTGAACAACACTGTCAACATGACGTGTGCACTGAACAACACTGTCAACATGACGTGTGCACTGAACAACACTGTCAACATGACGTGTGCACTGAACAACACTGTCAACATGACGTGTGCACTGAACAACACTGTCAACATGACGTGTGCACTGAACAACACTGTCAACATGACGTGTGCACTGAACAACACTGTCACCACGACGTGTGCACTGAACAACACTGTCAACATGAGTGCACTGAACAACACTGTCAACACGACGTGTGCACTGAACAACACTGTCAACATGACGTGTGCACTGAACAACACTGTCACCACGACGTGTGCACTGAACAACACTGTCACCACGACGTGTGCACTGAACAACACTGTCAACATGACGTGTGCACTGAACAACACTGTCAACATGACGTGTGCACTGAACAACACTGTCAACATGACGTGTGCACTGAACAACACTGTCAACATGACGTGTGCACTGAACAACACTGTCAACAGACGTGTGCACTGAACAACACTGTCAACATGACGTGTGCACTGAACAACACTGTCAACATGACGTGTGCACTGAACAACACTGTCAACATGACGTGTGCACTGAACAACACTGTCACCACGACGTGTGCACTGAACAACACTGTCACCACGACTTGTCCAGTGAGCAACACTGTCACCACGACTTGTCCAGTGAGCAACACTGTCACCACGACTGTCAGTGAGCAACACTGTCACCACGACTTGTCCAGTGAACAACACTGTCACCACGACTTGTCCAGTGAGCAACACTGTCACCACGACTTGTCCAGTGAGCAACACTGTCACCACGACTTGTCCAGTGAGCAACACTGTCACCACGACTTGTCCAGTGAGCAACACTGTCACCACGACGTGTGCACTGAACAACACTGTCACCACGACTTGTCCAGTGAGCAACACTGTCACCACGACTGTCACAGTGAAGCAACACTGTCACCAGACGTTTGTCATGAGCAACACTGTCACCACGACGTAGTGACAACACTGTCACCACGAGCTCCAGTGGCAACACTTCACCACCAGGAAGTCCTCACTGTCCAGTGATGCTCAACACTTCACCACAGGTGCTCAGAGAACACTTCACCACGGGTCTCTAGAACACCCCCAGGTGCTCAGAACACTCACCACGGGTGCTCAGAAACACCACACGGGTGCTCACAGACACCACCACGTGAGGTGCTCACGAGACACCACCACGGGTGCTCACAGAACCACCACGGGGTGCTCGCAGAACACCACCACGGGTGCTCACAGAACACCACGGGGTGCTCACAGAACACCACCACGGGGTGCTCACAGAACACCACCGGGGTGCTCACAGAACACCACCACCACAGGGTGCTCACAGAACACCACGGGTGCTCACAGAACACCACGGGTGCTCCAGAACACACGGGTGCTCACAGAACACCACGGGGTGCTCACAGAACACCACGGGTGCTCACAGAAGGCTCACCACGGGTGCTCACAGAACACCACGGGGTGCTCACAGAACACCATGGGTGCTACAGAAGCACCACAGGGTGCTCACAGAACACCACGGGGTGCTCACAGAACACCACGGGGTGCTCACAGAACACCACCACGGGGTGCTCACAGAACACCACGGGGTGCTCACAGAACACCACAGGGTGCTCACAGAACACCACGGGGTGCTCACAGAACACCACGGGGTGCTCACAGAACACCACGGGGTGCTCACAGAACACCACGGGTGCTCACAGAACACCACGGGTGCTCACAGAACACCACGGGGTGCTCACAGAACACCACGGGGTGCTCACAGAACACCACTGGGTGCTCACAGAACACCACTGGGTGCTCACAGAACACCACGGGGTGCTCACAGAACACCACGGGGTGCTCACAGAACACCACTGGGTGCTCACAGAACACCACTGGGTGCTCACAGAACACCACTGGGTGCTCACAGAACACCACGGGTGCTCACAGAACACCACGGGGTGCTCACAGAACACCACGGGGTGCTCACAGAACACCACGGGGTGCTCGCAGAACACCACTGGGTGCTCACATAACACCACGGGGTGCTCGCAGAACACCACGGGGTGCTCAGAACACCACGGGGTGCTCACAGAACACCACCACTACCCTGCAAGGTAACACCTCGCCTCGTCATCAGCTTCACCACCACAAATGTCTGAACTTTTGTGACAAATTGGTCTGGGTAAAAATTGAATTATGTGTTGAGAGAGAATTGTGCAGCAGTTGGTCGGGGACCAGCAACTACATACCAATGTTTCTGCCGTTGGTCGTGGACCAGCAACTGCCGTTTGTAGACAACCTGTACTGTCTGTATAGACAGCCTATGCTGTCTGCCAGCTGAGTTCATGCTTCGTGCCATGCTTGTTGCCACCTATAGGCCCATACCCACTTCAGTCTGCTCACACCTGCCTCTCACTCACTCACTCAGCGGCCTTCCTAGAGTAAACAGGCCTACTCCTCTTTCCCTCGCAGGCGCATGACCCTCGGGGCCATGGGCACCAACACACTGCCTGTGTACCCTCTTGTATTTGTAAATAAAGTCAGAAGGCATCCGAAGCCTTATCATTGCTACCCCGCCTTGAACAACGCCGAAATAAACACTAGAAAACACGTTGGTCGTGGACCAGCAACTACAGACCAGTGTTTCTGCCGTTGGTCGTGGACCAGCAACTACAGACCAGTGTTTCTGCCGTTGGTCGTGGACCAGCAACTACAGACCAGTGTTTCTGCCGTTGGTCGTGGACCAGCAACATCAGACCAGTGTTGCTGCTGCTGCTGTTAAAGAACCAGACTCTGAATAACACTGTTTCTGTTGTTTGAGAACCAGACTCTGAAGATCAGTATTGCAGTTGTTTGGGGACCAGACTTTGAAGAACAGTTTTGGTGCTGCTGTTATGGGACTAGACCCTGAAGAACGGTGTTTCTGTTGTTCAAGATCCAGACCCTGAAGAACAGTGTAACTGTTGTTAGAGAACCAGACTCTGAAGACCAGTGCTGCTCTTGGTCTCGGATCAGCAAGTGTTGACCAGTGTTGTTGCTGCTGTTGTTAGATGACCAGCAGCTACAGACCAGTGTTGCTGCTGTTGTTGGAAGACCAGCAGTTACAGACCAGTGTTGCTGCTGTTGTTGGAAGACAAGCAGTTACAGACCAGTGTTGCTGCTGTTGTTAGAGGACCAGCAGCTACAGACCAGTGTTGCTGCTACTGTTGTTGGAAGACCAGCAGCTACAGACCAGTGTTGCTGCTGTTGTTAGAGGACCAGCAGCTACAGATCAGTGTTGCTGCTGCTGTTAGAGGACCAGCAGCTACAGACCAGTGTTGCTGCTGCTGTTAGTAGACCAGCAGCTACAGACCAGTGTTGCTGCTGTTGTTAGAGGACCAGCAGCTACAGACCAGTGTTGCTGCTGTTGTTAGAGGACCAGCAGCTACAGACTTGTAATAGTGCTGTCAATCATGGGAAAAAATCTGAAGACTTATTTCATAGCGCGTGACAAAATTCTCTGACGATCATTTCTTATTTTCTGATGGACATTGTGGTTTCAGAAATGATGGCTCCGCAGCTGGTCTCTTGAGTAAGACTCTCCCCCATGTAGCACTAGTCATTCAGTGAAGCCCAAGGAAGCACTCTTGCTGAGGCTTTATGGCCAGGCGGTCGCGTGCTGAGTCCTGAGGGCCAGGCAACCACGTCCTGGACATTTGTTTTCTTGACGACAGTCTCTTATATTGATTGCTCTATTTCGTGTCTGCTTTGACTCCAGACTAGACATAGAACTGCGCAATGCATCTCATCTTTAACCTCTGCTTATCCTGGCTGGATCTCTCCAGACTAGACATACGACTGTACAATGTATCTCATTTCTAGCCTCTGTTTATCCTGGATCTCTCCAGACTAGACATAGGACTACACAATTCATCTCATCTCAAACCTCAACTTATCCTGGCCAAATCTACATTTTCAGCAGCTTCAACACTGAAGAGCTGTCCAGTGAAATTACTGCTATTTCAAAACTTCACGTATTGAGAATCCTCTACTAGGAGGCATCTCCGTGTACAGCCAGATTTTTTTTTCAGTGCAACTTCATCAACGATCATAAATTCCTTCACCTGACTTTGATGACAAAGCAAGTATTTCTACACAAACATTCAGTGCGATAACTTTTGATGTGCGTAGAGCTTCATCAACTTTTAATGTAAAGCTTGGTAGAGCTCCAGCAAAGCAGAGTGTTGTCGCATTATATGGTACTTCTGCAGTAGTAAGCTCTTGGCAGCCTTTCTAGACTCTTAAAGTATACTTTCAAATCAGGTAGAGAAGATATCAAGTTTTGCGATGTAAAGATACTGAAGATATCAAGTTTTGTGTTGCAAAGATACTGAAGATATCAAGTTTTGTGTTGCAAAGATACTGAAGATATCAGGTTTTGTGTTGTAAAGATACTGAAGATATCAAGTTTTGTGTTGAAAAGATACTGAAGATATCAGGTTTTGTGTTGCAAAGATACTGAAGATATCAGGTTTTGTGTTGCAAAGATACTGAAGATATCAAGTTTTGTGTTGAAAAGATACTGAAGATATCAGGTTTTGTGTTGCAAAGATACTAAAGATATCAAGTTTTGTGTTGCAAAGATACTGAAGATATCAGATCACATGTTTAGTGCAGATCCTGAAGATATTAGACATGTCAATTAAATATATTGAAAATGCTAAGCAACATAATGGATAAACATTGAAGATCTTAAGACATGTGTAGTAAAAATACTGACGACACCACATCATGTGTGGAAAAAATACTGACACCACATCATGTGTAGTAAAGATACTGACACCACATCATGTGTAGTAAAGATACTGACACCACATCATGTGTAGTAAAGATACTGACACCACATCATGTGTAGTAAAGATAATGACACCACATCATGTGTAGTAAAGATACTGACGACACCACATGTGTAGTAAAGATACTGACGACACCACATGTGTAGTAAAGATACTGACACCACATGTGTAGTAAAGTTACTGACACCACATGTGTAGTAAAGATACTGACACCACATCATGTGTAGTAAAGATACTGACACCACATCATGTGTAGTAAAGTTACTGACACCACATCATGTGTAGTAAAGATACTGACACCACATCATGTGTAGTAAAGATACTGACACCACATCATGTGTAGTAAAGATACTGACACCACATCATGTGTAGTAAAGATACTGACACCACATCATGTGTAGTAAAGATACTGACACTACTACACATGATGTGGTGTCAGTATCTTTTAGCACATTTTTCTGAGCTTTTTAATATTAGTTTCATGTATTTTTCGAAAATAATATGAAATATTCTATAAAAATATTGATTTTTATAGATTTTGATTAAGATTTTTTAAAAATATGTAAATAATTAATAAATATTCAAAAATGCTATAAAACGATATTTAATTGCATTTTTTGACGATTCAAGGCATTTTCACGGATTTTCTGAAAAACTATTTTTTTAGATAAAATATACCTATGAGTAAGCTTCCTAAAAGAAAATCATAAAATTTTGCTTACTTTTCCCATAAATTTCAATTGCAGTAGAAATTCTATTTAAAAGTGTGAAAATCTAAGTATTTTAGCTAAAAAATGAGTTTTGTCAGAAAAGCATCAAACCGCTCTTAAACTGATCATCCAGACTGTTGGTGCTGGCCACATGCAGTTCAACGAATGACGAACAATTTTCAAGGGGAAAACTGTCGAAATATGCCATAAAATGCGATTTTAGCACATTTTTCTGTGTTTTTTAATGTTTCATGTATTTTTCGAAAATAATATGAAATATTCTATAAAAATATTGATTTTTATAGATTTTTAATATGATTTTTTAAAAATATGTAAATATTTAATAAATGTTCAAAAATGCTATAAAACTTGATTTTATTGCATTTTTTGACGATTTAAGGCATTTTCAAGGATTTTCTGAGAAACTATTTTTTTAGATAAAATATACCTGTGAGTATGCTTCCTAAAAGAAAATCATAAAATTTTGCTTACTTTTCCCATAAATTTCAATTGCAGTAGAAATTCTATTTAAAAGTGTGAAAATCTAGGTATTTTAGCTGAAAAATGAGTTTTGCCAGAAAAGCACTCAAACCGCTCTAAAACGTCGTAATATGCCATAAATTGCGATTTTAGCACATTTTTCTAAGCTTTTTAATATTTCATGTATTTTTCGAAAATAATATGAAATATTCTAAATTAATATTGATTTTTATAGGTTTTTAATAGGATTTTTTAAAAATATGTAAATAATTTATATATATTCAAAAATGCTATTGCATTTTTTGACGATTCAAGGAATTTTCAAGGAGTTTCTGAAAAACTATTTTTTTAGATAAAATTTACCTATGAGTAAGCTTCCTAAAACAAAATCATAAAATTTTGCTTACTTTTCCCATAAATTTCAATTGCAGTAGAAATTCTATTTAAAAGTGTGAAAATCTATGTATTTTAGCTGAAAAATGAGTTTTGCCAGAAAAGGGCTCAAACCGCTCTAAAACGTCGAAATATGCCATAAAAGACGATTTTAGCACATTTTTCTGAGCTTTTTAATGTTTCATGTATTTTTCGAAAATAATATGAAATATTCTATAAAAATATTGATTTTTATAGATTTTTAATGGGAATTTTTAAAAATATGTAAATAATTTATAAATATTCAAAAAACGCTATTTTATTGCATTTTTTGACGATTCCAGGCATTTTCACGGATTTTCTGAAAACTATTTTTTAGATAACATATACCTATGAGTAAGCTTCCTAAAAGAAAATCATAAAATTTTGCTTACTTTTCCCATAAATTTCAATTGCAGTAGAAATTCTATTTAAAAGTGTGAAAATCTAAGTATTTTAGCTAAAAAATGAGTTTTGTCAGTAAAGCACTCAAACCGCTCTAAAACGTAGAAATATATCATCAAATGCGATTTTACCACATTTTTCTGAGCTTTTTAATGTTTCATGTATTTTTGGAAAATAATATGAAATATTCTAAATTAATGTTGATTTTTATAGATTTTTAATTGGATTTTTTAAAAATATGTAAATAATTTATAAATATTCAAAAATGCTATAAAACGTTATTTTATTGCATTTTTTGACGATTCAAGGCATTTTCAAGGATTTTCTGAAAAATATTTATTTAGATAAAATATACCTATGAGTAAGCTTCCTAAAAGAAAATCATAAAATTATGCTTACTTTTCCCATAAATTTCAATTGCAGTAGAAATTATATTTAAAAGTGTGAAAATCTAAGTATTTTAGCTGAAAAATGAGTTTTGCCAGAAAAGCACTCAAACTGCTCTAAAACGTCGAAATATGCATTAAAAGACGATTTTAGCACATTTTTCTGAGCTTTTTAATGTTTCATTTCATGTATATTTCGAAAATAATATGAAATATTCTATAAAAATATTGATTTTTATAGATTTTTAATGGGATTTTTTAAAAATATGTAAATAATTAAAAAATCTTTCAAAAATGCTATAAAACTTTATTTTATTGCATTTTTTGACGATTTAAGGCATTTTCAAGGATTTTCTGAAAAACTATTTTTTGCTTACTTTTCCCATAAATTTCAATTTCAGTAGAAATTCAATTTATAAGTGTGAAAATGTAAGTATTTTAGCTAAAAAATAAGTTTTGCTAGAAAAACACTCAAACCGTTCTAAAACGTCGAAATATGCAATAAAATACGATTTTAGCACATTTTTCTGAGATTTTTAATGTTTCATGTATTTTTCGAAAATAATATGAAATATTCTAAATTAATATTGATTTTTATAGATTTTTAATGAGATTTTTTTTAAATATGTAAATAATTTATAAATATTCAAAAAATCTATAAAACGTTATTTTATTGCATTTTTCGACGATTCAAGACATTTTCAAGGATTTTCTGAAAAACTATTTTTAAGATAAAATATACCTATGAGTAAGCATCCTAAAAGAAAATCATAAAATTTTGCTTACTTTTCCATAAATTTCAATTGCAGTAGAAATTCTATTTAAAAGTGTGAAAATCTAAGTATTTTAGCTGAAAAATGAGTTTTGCCAGAAAAGCACTCAAACCGCCTAAAACGTCAAAATATGCAATAAAATCGATTTTAGCACTTTTTTCTGGTTTTTTAATGTTTCATGTATTTTCAAATATTGAAATATTCTATAAAAATATTGATTTTATAGATTTTTAATGAATTTTTAAAAATATGTAAATAATTTTAAAATATTCAAAATTTTAAAAAACTTATTTTTTGCTTTTTTGAAAGGTTTTTAAAGGATTTT
>WNWK01015874.1:0-46520 GCA_009830355.1 Cherax destructor | reverse complement strand
CCCCGGGTGACCGGAGAGGGATCGGGACATCCCCAGGCGATCCAGATTCCACGGCAAACTACACCACCGCCAAGGACCTCAACGGAATGGGATGGACTACGATACCCTTCCCCCTACCTAGGAACTAGAATGCCTGAGGAGAGAAGCTCCCAGGGTAAAACTGGGAAGGAAATAAGGGAGGGATGAGGAGGAGGAGGGGGAAAAGGGGAAAAAGGGAGGATGGGGGAGATGGGAAAAGGGAGGGGATTGGGGGTATTAGGTTCGGTCTGAGGAAGAAGACCAAAGGCCCAAATTCCTCAGACCGATAGCCTCTTTACCACGTCAAGGAGCCCCCCTTAAAGAGGCATCCGTCGGCAGCGTCACTCCTCCTGCCAGGCGGAGAGATGAAAGAAGAGGGACAGTAAAACAAGCAGCAGGAAAGAGTACATGATAAGGCAAATAAAAAAAAACTTACGGTCTCTATCATGTATTTCTGAAGTTCCTGCCTCTTTTTTCCTCTTTAATTCTCACGCCATAAAATGACTCCAAATACTAGAACGAAACGTTGTCTCAGTTAAGGATTGTTGTGCAGCCGGTGTCTTTTCCTCACCTTTGGCTACAGCTGCTTCTCGTCCACATCCTGGTCGTAAATCTTGCACCTGTGTCTTCCAGAGGCTCCTGTCATGTTGCCTTGCATGCCACTCTGGTAGGGGACGTCAGTGCGTTAACTGTCTCATCCACTCACACCTTGCGTGCCGCGCCAACAGACATTATCTACCTGGAGTTTACCTGGAGAGGGTTTCGGGGGTCAACGCCCCCACGGCTAGGTCTGAGACCAGGCCTCGTGGTGAATCAGAGTCTAATCAACCAGGCTGTTACTGCTAGCCGCACGCAAACTGACGTACGAACCACAGCCCGGTTGGTCAGGTACTGACTTGCATTATGGACGATTTGTTTTTGTGTTATCTTATTCAAGATTAAGTAGTTACGGTCTAGAGATTCATCAGTCCTGATTTTTTCTTTTAATTTACAATTTTAACTTAATGTCTTCAGTTTACACTCCCACACATTCTCTGTCTTTTCTTAGTAAACGCAGACTAAGATATTCTAACTTGTACGATTTTAAATTAATGCCGAACACAAATATGAAAAACTATTAAAACACATTACACACATAACCCACACATAGGAGGAACGACGTTTCGGCCCGATCATGACATACCATCATGACATGTTAGGTAATCTTGAAGCATTAAGATTAGTTTGCCTGAAATGTATTTCATACTAGTGGCTTTATTTTGTACCACATAAAGAAATATAAAGTTGCATTTGTGTTTATTTGATCAGGACCACTAACTAGTAACATTAACTGTGTTACTAGTTAATGCTTCAGGTTGAACCGAAACGACGTCATAAGTTTGTATTCCATGTGCGGGTTATCTGTGTATTATTTCAGTCACGGTTTTATTCCATGTTTTTTATCCTTTACGAAAATAAAACCTGATTTGAAAAGGTGGAAGAACAGCATGACTTTTTCGAGGCAAGAGCAGCAACGTCAATGGAACACACTGCGTACTGAATTTATACGTACGGAAACAATGAAGTCCTTCACGAATCAGACAAGCACTTGACATATATTTGATTGAGCTGAATACAATACACTGGCTGGCTGTGACCACTGGAATCTTTGCGTTGGTTCATAAAATACCCAGGACAACCACGGACCACTCAAGACATAGTAGTACTAGTAGTGATGTATATTGAACTAGACTGGAGTAGTCCTCACTAACTAACCTCGATCTAGATCGTACCACTTGCTGCTCTGCTTACATTGCACGCTACAACAACCTTCCCTCTCTCACTTCCCTCTTCTCATTAGCCTTCATCCCCCTTTCAAATCTCCCATTACATGTTTTATCTTTCTCCCTCTCCCACTTCGTCTCATCACGTATCTCTTTATGTTTTCCCTTCTCATTTATCCCACTTTCCCCTTACCTCTCCTTTCTCCCTGTCATATTTCAACTTCCTCTTCCTAGTTTCCCTCTTCTGTATCCTTCTTTTTGTGAAGCTTCTTGTCTCAAGTCAGAAATGGCACGAATATTCGTATCAACGAGAGCTCCTCACATTGACTTATATAAAAATTGAGGTATGTTATCTTAGCTTGTCCAAAAATGCTATCTCTTCCCATCACCCAATTTCACAGACACCTCAACAAGAATCTTTGGAGAAGGCATTCATGGCCCTATACACGGCATACGTCAGGCTCATCTTGGAGTAGGCAGAACCAGTAATGAACCCGCGTCTGATAAAGTATGTAAAGAAGCAAAGAAAGTGCAAAGGTTTGCAACTAGAACAGTCTCAGGGCTGAGAAGTTTGAGCTATAATGAGAGCTAAACCTGATGACATTAGGAGGACGGAAGAAACAAAGGAGACATGATTACGAGGTAGAAAATACCGAGAGGAATAAACAGGGTGGGCAGTGCGAGTCTGTGTGAGAGGAGGGCTCAGGTATACGAGGGTACAAACTTGAAGTCTGAAACACAGACGAGTCACAGTGACGTTAGTAAATACTACTTAGTATGGTCACAAAGTGGAACGACCTAGACTTTTAAGAATAGGTTTGACAGGGCTCAGGCAGTCAGAAGTGAACCCAGTAGCGGCCTGCAGAGAGGTAGGGCCAGGAGCCGAGAATCTACCCGGCAATCACAAATAGCCGAGTGCAAATAGGCGAGTATCTTTTCCTCCTCTATTTTACTTCATTTAAGTCTGCCACTTTCCGCCTTTCTCTTCTTCCCCATTGCCGTCTATTCCCCTATGCCTTGTCTTGCCGTCTCCACGGGATGGAAGAGTGAACGACGCCGTCGACGGATGCCGACACGTTTTCAATATAGCGTAATTGATGTTGGGAGAGACTGAGTATGACGAGACACGCTTACACGCCCGCCTGCCACCCGGCCCTGCACGCCTCCCTGCCACGCCTTCTTACGCACCTCTGCTTGCTCATTTGCTGGCAGACTTTCCTTACACTCTTGCGTGCTCACTTCTTACGCATCCCTCGCTACACAACTGTCTACCATCCTAGAGGATTTCTTTTCATATCTGTCTGCCCAAAACATTTCTTTTTTATGTCTGCTTTTTTCTATCTAGCTATCTTCCCATCATATGATCTACACAATCACATCATGTCTGACTCTTGAAGTGTGTGTGTGTGTGTGTGTGTGTGTACTCATCTATTTATGGTTGCAGGAGTCGAATCATAGCTCCTGGCCCCGCCTCTTCGCTAGTTGCTACTAGGTCCACTCTCCCCCTTCTCCATGAGCTTTATCGAATCTCTTCTTAAATATATGTATGGATCCTGCCTCCACGACATCACTCTCCAGATTGTTCTTCTTCCTGACAACTCTATGACTGAAGAAATACTTCCTAACATCCCTGTGACTCATATGAGCTTTCAACTTCCAGCTGTGACCCCTTGTTGTTGTGTCCCATATCTGAAACATTCTGTCCCTATCTATCTTGTCAATTCTTCTCTGTGGTTTTTCTGTCATTATCATGTCCTCCCTATCCCTCCTGTCCTCCAGTGTCGTCAGGCTGATTTCCCTTAAATTCTCCTCGAAGAGCATGCCCCTTAGCGCCGGGACTAGTCTTGTTGCAAACCTTTGCACTTTCTCTAATATCTTGACGTGTTTGACCAGGTGTAGGTTCCATATGGGCCTGACGTACACAGTGTACAGTGTCTTGAGTTATTTGGTTGATATGCGCGTCAGATGTGCTCGGTATGATGCTCACCCCAAGATTATTATCCTTGAGTGAGTTATGCAGCCTTTGATCTCCTAGGCTGTACTCCGTCTGCGGTCTTCTTTCTACTTTACCAAACTTCATGATTTTGAACTTGCTGGGGTTAAACTCTGGGAGCCATTTATCGGACCAGGCTTGCAGATTGTCCAGATCTCCTTGTAGGCTTACCTGATCATCGTACACAATTGTTCTCTTTAGCTTCGCATCGTCTGCGAACAGGGACACTTCTGAGTCTATTCCTTCCGTCATGTCATTCATATATTCAAGAAAGTGCCCCGGACCTAGAACTAACCCTTGTGGAACCCCACTCGACACATGCACCCACTCTGACACCTCGTCAAGTACCATCACACATTGTTTCCTTCCTGTCATGTATTCCCTGATCTACTGCAGTACTTTCCCTGCCTGCTCCTCTAGCAGGGGTGTCAGATTGGCCATATCATGGCCCTTTTTTTAAATTTGGCCATTTTTTGAACTCTGAGCCATGAATTATTTTTACTTTGTATTTGCTACTCCCATTGTTAAAGAGTTCGAAAGGCTTAATGTTTTGTTGCAGCAAACCTGTGTTGATCCTTACGATCTTGACAAAGAACTGCGCACACACACAGTCTTATCACAGGCTGTACAACGATGATGGAACATACAAAATAGTAGAAAATGTTGGCTTTGGAATTAAATTTGATCAAGAAATTAGGACGTACTTGATCAGCTTTAGCACTTCTAATATGTAACAAGAAAAAAATAAAATAAAAGTCTGTGAAATTTAGGTGCCAAGCCAAGCTTCAAGAATCATTGAATCAAGTGAACAAGCGGCCCCCTGACTCACCTCAGTGAACAAGCGGCTCCCTGACTCACCTCAGTGAACAAGCGGCCCCCTGACTCACCTCAGTGAACAAGCGGCCCCCTGACTCACCTCAGTGAACAAGCGGCCCCCTGACTCACCTCAGTGAACAAGCGGCCCCTGACTCACCTCAGTGAACAAGGGGCCCTGACTCACCTCAGTGAACAAGCGGCCCCTGACTCACCTCAGTGAACAAGCGGCCCCCTGACTCACCTCAGTGAACAAGCGGCCCCCTGACTCACCTCAGTGAACAAGCGGCCCCCTGACTCACCTCAGTGAACAAGCGGCCCCCTGACTCACCTCAGTGAACAAGCGGCCCCCTGACTCACCTCAGTGAACAAGCGGCCCCCTGACTCACCTCAGTGAACAAGCGGCCCCCTGACTCACCTCAGTGAACAAGCGGCCCCTGACTCACCTCAGTGAACAAGCGGCCCCCTGACTCACCTCAGTGAACAAGCGGCCCCTGACTCACCTCAGTGAACAAGCGGCCCCCTGACTCACCTCAGTGAACAAGCGGCCCCCTGACTCACCTCAGTGAACAAGCGGCCCCTGACTCACCTCAGTGAACAAGCGGCCCCTGACTCACCTCAGTGAACAAGCGGCCCCTGACTCACCTCAGTGAACAAGCGGCCCCCTGACTCACCTCAGTGAACAAGCGGCCCCTGACTCACCTCAGTGAACAAGCGGCCCCCTGACTCACCTCAGTGAACAAGCGGCCCCCTGACTCACCTCAGTGAACAAGCGGCCCCCTGACTCACCTCAGTGAACAAGCGGCCCCCTGACTCACCTCAGTGAACAAGCGGCCCCCTGACTCACCTCAGTGAACAAGCGGCCCCTGACTCACCTCAGTGAACAAGCGGCCCCCTGACTCACCTCAGTGAACAAGCGGCCCCCTGACTCACCTCAGTGAACAAGCGGCCCCCTGACTCACCTCATATATTTAAAGGTCTGTCACTTTTAAATCCTACTGTTATTCTAAGACAAACAGAAAAGGGAAAATTTTCTGATCTGCCATTTTTCCAATAGACGATGTTGATGTAGTCGAAGACCAATACACAAAAATTAGCCTTGTTAACATAAGAACATAAGAATAAGAACATAAGAACATAAGAATATAAGAATGGAGGAACACTGCAGAAGGCCTACTGGCCCATACAGGGCAGGTCCTTATCAAAACCACCACTACCTAAGAATTTACTCCTGTACTCACGACACTAATCAAACCCAGCCCCTCCCACTCATATATTTGTCCAATCTCTTTTTAAAGCCACCCAAGGTCCTAGCCTCTATCACAGTACTCGGAAGATTGTTCCACGCATCTACAACTCTGTTCGAAAACCAGTACTTGCCTATGTCCTTTCTAAATCTAAATTTATCCAATTTAAATCCGTTATTTCTGGTTCTTACTTGGTTCGATATCCTCAGTATTTTATTAATATCTCCTTTGTTTATGCCCATCATCCACTTGTACACCTCGATGATATCTCCCCTCATTCTACGTCTCTCCAGAGAGTGGAGATTCAACGCTCTAAGTCTATCTTCATACGGGAGATTTCTTATACTGTAAATCATTTTAGTCATTCTTCTTTGTATGTTCTCCAATGAATCTATATCCATCCTGTAGTAAGGAGACCAAAACTGAGCTGCATAATCCAAATGAGGTCTCACTAGTGATGTATAGAGCTGTAAAATAACTTTTGGACTTCTGTTGCTTATACTTCTTGAAATAAATCCTAGTAATCTGTTAGCCTTATTGCGCACACTTAGGCACTGTTGTCTTGGCTTTAGATTTCTGCTTACCATGACTCCCAAGTCTTTTCACATTCTGTATGATCAAGCTCAACTTCACCTAGTTTATAAATTCGAGGGATATTTTCATTACCAACGACTAGCACCTTACACTTGTCCACATTGAACTTCATCTGCCACTTTTCAGACCAAGACATTAATTTATCCAAATCCTCCTGGAGTTCACTGTTATCCTCCTCAGAATGAATTATACGGCCTATTTTTGTATCATCAGCAAATTTACTCATGTCACTTGCAATTCCTTCATCAAGGTCATTAATGTAAATTATGAACAACAATGGGCCCAAAACTGATCCTTGTGGAACGCCACTAGTGACAAATCCCCATTCAGATTTGACCCCATTAATGGAAACTCTCTGCTTTCTATTGGTAAGCCATGCCTCTATCCATGCTAGAACTTTACCTCCTATACCATGAGCTGCCACCTTTCTTAAGAGTCTCTTGTGAGGTACTCTATCGAAGGCCTTACTGAAATCCAAGTAAACTATATCATATTCTTTATCACTGTCTACTGCCTCAAATGTTTTATTGAAAAACGTCAGTAAATTTGTCAGGCAGGAACGACCTCTCGTAAACCCATGCTGAGATTCATTAATCAAATTATGTTCTTCAAGGTGACTTCTGATAATATCAGCTATAATTGATTCTAATAATTTGCCTACTATAGACGTGAGGCTTATTGGACGGTAATTTGATGGAATGGACTTATCCCCTGATTTGAATATAGGAACTACATTAGCTATCTTCCACATCTCTGGCACAACACCAGTTAGGATGGACGTATTAAACACATTCGTTAATGGCTGACTAAGTTCCATTTTGCATTCTTTAAGTACCCTGGAAAACAACACGTCGGGTCCCGGGGACTTATTTTGCTTTAGTTTATCTATCTGTTTGATAACCATATCCCTCGTGACAGTAATATTAGTTAATTTGAATTCTTCAGGAACTGAATAATTGTTAATTTCTGGAATCTCATTTACATCTTCTTGTGTAAAGACTGACAAAAAATAGTCATTAAATAGAGAACACATTTCCAGTTCGTTATCCGTCAGCTGTCCATTCCCAATTTTCAGAGGTCCTACCTTTTCCCTCACCTTCGTCCTGTACACTTGAAAGAACCCTTTTGGATTAGTCTTTGATTCATTAGCAACCTTAATCTCATAGTCACGTTTAGCCTTTCTAACCCCCTTTTTACTTCTCTTTTCAACTGAACATATTGGTCAATAAGGTTAACATCTCCTCTTTTGATGCGCCTATAAATTCCTCTTTTCTCCCTAATAAATGTTTTAGCCTCCTGTTAATCCATTTGGGATCCTTATTATTTGACCTAAATTCTCTCTGGGGAATAAACATACTCTGTGCACGTTGTACATTATTAAGAAAAAAATCATAAACGCAGATCCCATCGTAATCGTTAGCTAGATTACCCCAGTCGAGATTAGACAGGTGTTCCCTAAGTCCAATATAATCGGCAGAACGAAAATCAGGAACTTTTACCATATTATCCCTATTCTCGTACTCCCATGTAATATTAAAAGTAATGGATTTGTGATCACTAGCTCCAAGCTCTTCAGTGATCTCCAGATTATTTACAAGAGTTTCTTTATTTGACAAGACTAGGTCGAGCAAATTATTACCTCTGGTAGGCTCCGTCACACACTGCTTCAGAAAACAGTCCTGAACTACTTCCATAAAGTCACTGGACTCCAGATTACCGGTCAAAGAAGTCCAGTCAATTTGACTAAAGTTAAAATCCCCTACTATCACTATGTTATTGTGCCTAGAAGCCCTAACAATTTCGTCCCAAAGAAGTCTCCCTCTATCGTGATCCAAGCCTGGAGGTCGGTATATTACACCTAGAATCAGTTTTTCTTGACCTTCTAGAAACTCTACCCAAACAGATTCTGTTAATGATCCATCTATTTTTATGCCTGTTTTTATGCAGCAATTTATATTTTCTCGTACATACAATGCAACTCCACCCCTTTCCCATTATATCTATCTACATGGAACAACTTAAACCCCTGAATATGACACTCAGCAATCATATCCCGACTCTTGGTATTATACCATGTTTCAGTTATTGCAATGACATCAAAGTTCCCAGCACATGCTACCAAACGTAATTCGTTAATTTTATTTCTGGCGCTTCGACAGTTAGTATAAAATACATTGATATGTATCTTCTTGTGAACCTTTTTCAGCTTTTGTTTTACACAATTTCTGTTACTATCATTACCCTGTGTCACTCGATTACTGTTATTGTTATGATTTATGATATCAAAGCCTGAATCAATATTTTGGCCCTCATTATTTACCATTCCTAAACCCATACCTCTAACTAATCCTAGTTTAAAGCCCTAACAACATCCTCAACTGAGCTAGAGAGAAATTATACACCTGCCCTGGATAAGTGAACCCCATCCCTGGCATACATGTCATTTCGGCCATATAAGTGGTCCCAGTTGTCAATGAATGGGACTGCATTATCCTTACAGTGTTTGTCCAGCCAGCAATTTATACCAATCGCTCTGGACAGCCATTCATTTCCAACACCCCTTCTTGGCAAAATGCCACATATAACAGGGCTCCCTCCCTTCTTCCTAATGATGTCTATTGCTGCCTTATACCTACTAACTAAATCCTCACTTCTACGCTTGGATACATCATTGCCTCCAGCACTGAGGCAGATACTAGGATTGTTGTCTGGAATGAAGAAGAAAACTTCAAACAAGATGGAATCCCTAAGAGAGCTTTAGAATTTTGGCAGAAGTATCCAAACACAATATTTTTAAAGAACTGTCGAATTATGTCCTAGCACGCCTTATCGTGCCAGCAAGTAACGCATTAGTTGAACGATTTTTTTCTTATGTAACATCTATCAAAACTAAACCCAGAAACAGGATGCAAATTAAACTGCTGCATTCAATTGTAAGAATTCATTCATTCTTAAGTGATAACAATATGTGCTGGCAAAACTTTAAATGTACTCCAAAAATGCTACAAATGCACAACAGCAAAACCCATTACGACTCGACTGCAGAAAATGAAGAACAAGATATTCAGTCTATTGAGAAAGTGCTGTCAGTTTAACAGCTGCGTTTCACTGTAAGTATTTTAAGTTTAATTAAAAGTATTTTTGATGATATGTAATCGAATATATAGGCATAATTTATGCACACTTAATTGTTGGTATGTTAGTTCACACAATTCAATCATTTTATATCTTTGGCCTAATACTTTCTTTAAAATTTCTTTAAATTTTGGCCATAAGCTGTTGTGTTCATCCGGCAACCCTGTCCTCTAGCTTTTCAAACAGTCTCTTGTGTAGTTCTGTGTCGAAAGAATTCTTATAGTCAAAAAAGATGTAGTCTCCCCATCTCTCTCTCTCCCGTCTTCTGTCACCGGTAGATTTGTGATGCAGGATTTCCCTTCTCTGGTTGTTCTGAATGAGCCTGTTCCTTTCTGGGTGCTCCACCACTCTTCTCCTGATTAACTTCTCCATAACTTTACATACAATACATGTCAGCGACACTGGTTTGCAGTTTAGTGCTCCATGTCTGTCTCTCCTTTCTTGAAAATTGGGACCACATTTGCTGTCTTCCACATCTCAGGCAGTTGCCTTGTTTCAATAGATTTAATGAAGAGTGTTGAAAGTGGCATACGTAGTGCATCTTCTTCCTCTCTCAGGATCCACGGAGAGATGTCATCTGGCCTTCGAGGTATCTAGTTTACCTAGCAGTTTCTTCACCTCCTCCTTGGTTGTGTGCAGTGTGTCCATCACTTGCTGGTACACCCTACTCCCTCGGTTTGCTGGAAGCCTCTCTGTCTCCACTGTGAATACCTCCCTGAATCTTCACATACTTCCTGGTCGCTCCCCTCCTTCCTTCCTCAATCTGATTACCTGATCCTTGACTGCTGTTTCACTCCTGATGTAACTGTATAACAACTTTGGGTCAGATTTGACTTTTGATGATGTGTCATTCTCGTATTGCCAATGGGCATCTCTCCTTATTCATGCACATTCATTTCTGGCTCTTCAGCTCAACTCCCTGTCCTCCTGAGTCCTTTGGCTTCTATACTTTTTCCATGCTCTAGCTTTGGCCTCTCCACACCTCCGGGTAAACCATGGGTTCACTCTGATCTTCCCATTGTTTCTGTCGACTCTTGGCATGACCTTCTCCTCTGCCTTCCTGCACTTTGCAGTCACGTGTTTCATAATTTCGTTTACCGTCTTCCTCTCTAGATCTCTTACCCACAACATCTCATGCAGGAATTGCCTCATTCATGTGCAGTCCCTTTTTTTGAAGTTTTTTTTTTCCTCCTACTCGTGCTACTTCACTCTTCATTACTAACTCTACTATGTATTCAAAAATCAGGACCATGTAATCGCTAGCACCGAGGGGCATTTCGTGTGTGATTTCCCTTATGTCTGAATTGTTCAAGGTGAATACGAGGTCCAGCCTGGTTGTGTCTAACAATTTGGTATATAATGTTTTCTAGCACCACCTCCAATATCTTGGCTCTCCATATCTCTGGTTCCCGATGTTGCTCCGGATTTTCCCATGATGAAAAACTTTGCCTTGCTTATGTGGGCCCTTCTGGTCACCTCGGCTAGTGTGGCCACCATCATTCTGTTCCTCTCATGGTATTCTTGTCTTGATCTCCTGCTGTTCAGTGGCGAGTTGTACATCACTGCTATCATCACTTTTGGACCACGGTTAGAGGTGTTCCTACTATGTAGTCAGTTGCTTCACCTCTGACTGATGAACAATTTAACTCCTCCTTTCCCTCTGTTCTCCCTGTCTTTCCTCAGGATCTGATATACAGATGGGAAGGTCGCATCTGTTATTATCCCAGTGAGCTTTGTTTCTGTGAGTGCTACAATGTCCGGTGATGCCTCAGTGATTCTTTCTTGCCACTCATTCTTATTTGTTATTCCATCTGTGTTGGTATACCATATCTCCAGCTTCCTTTCCAGAACTGTATTCTGGGTGGTTGGACAGGTTGGTGCAGGCTGAGAGTGTGGTAGGCTGCTGTTGTGGTGGTATTAGTGCTGGGTGGGGACTGTGGGTATGGAGTGTGGTTTGCTTCTGGTTATTGTGGCTGGTTGGTAGGGGTTGAGGGGATGCTGCAGGTGGTTCTGTTGGCAGGTGTGTTTGTTGTTTTCCCTGAGGCTGCACTGCCCTATCTGTTGGTACCTGTGCTGTCTTTCTTTTCTGCCTCTGGTGCCTTCTTACTCTCTCTCTCTCTCAGTTGTTCCCATTCTTTTTGTGTTGTCGCATTCGAGGTACACTTCCTAGTATTTTGGGCTCCTTAATTAAACCGTGGTTTCCTCTGCAGGATCTTGTTTTGTTCCATTTATATTTTTGAATGTCAATTTGATTAGGCAGTTCTTTTCCCTCGAGCACTCCCCAAGTCTCTGAAAATTTGTCAGTTGGGTCATGCTCTCTCCTATTACTGTGAAGATGCTCTCAATCTCTTTTACCTCCCCCTGTCTTTTTTCATCATAGGTCTTCCCTTCTGCCTTATCAAGCCCATGAATAAGTGATCTCTCCCTCTCCTCTTCCCATTTCGTTTCACTCCATATCTCTGGGTCTGATTTAAGTATCTCCTTGGTTGTTTTCCTTATCATCTCCCAGACATCCTAGTGACCTGTTATCATTTCCTCAAAGGGCTTCTTTGTTCCTTCCCCCCATTCAGTCCTCTCATTGTCCACTAATGTCCTCACCAGCAACTTGCTCCTATCAGTCCTCACCTCTATATTCTGATTCAGCACTTCCAGTTCATCCATCAGGCTCTGCACCTTTGCCTCAGCAGCAACAGCTCATAACTCCCACTTCTTGATCTCCGTAGATATTTTCTCCTTCAGTGAGTTGCAAAACTTGCTTAGTTTTTCCCACTCTCATTTCATTGTGATGATCCTTTCTGCCAATGCTTCCTTATCATCCCAGCCATCCCTAGTACCCCTGCCTTTTCATCTTGCTATTTTCGTTTTTTGTTTTGTGGAGGGGGGCTTATTGGGAGTGTGGTAATGTTAGTGTTTGTTTGTTTGTGTGTGTGTGTGTGTGTGTGTGTGTGTGTGTGTGTGTGTGTGTGTGTGTGTGGGTGTGTGTGTGTGGGGGGGGGTGTGTACCATGGTACATGGTGGTTTATGTGCCCTCTTGCAAATAATAGAGAGTATATTCTTGCCACTCTTATTATTCAACATCGGTGATGAAGTCTTGTGACCAACCAGCAGCACAAGATGTCAAACACGGACCTAAGCGAATCCACCTAATCTATGGTCAAGACTGAGCTACGAGGCTCAGTTGCACGTTTCGCTCTAAACAAATGAAGGATCGACCCTCCACCACGTCTTGTGCTCAATAACTCACTCGGATTTAATACATCATATAAAAAATATTATTAACAACAGACAAATGAAAAAGAAAATGTATTACAAAAATCTTGTTTTGGAATATTGCCGAGAGCCGAGGGAGCTGGAAACGTACACTGCTGCTCATTTATTATTACTTTGTTCTGCACACTGTACACTTCACAGAAAAAGACTAACACACAAAAAATTATTTGAGAAACTGCAATGACATGTAAAGATTAAAATGAAATTGAAAATATTTCTGACGTGTAGTGCAAAAAATAGGTAGCTAAAAATTGACTAAGTGAAAGGTATTCTTTAAGTGTGTGTGTGTGTGTGTGTATATATATATATATATATATATATATATATATATATATATATATATATATATATATATATATATATATATGTTGTTTTACTCACTATTGTATTCTTGTTAATGTATTTTGACAATGTATTGTATTTTGAAATAAATTTTATATATATTTAATAAAAGATGGGGTGGTAGGGGAAGTGGAATATTCAAATGGCTTCAGAAAGACATCTAAATATTCTTCCTTGAAGCCTTTTTATCCACTTCTGCGAGGCTATGGGACCCACAATTTACACCAGAATTGGACCCCATTATATATATATATATATATATATATATATATATATATATATATATATATATATATATATATATATATATATTAGTGGGTTTCTTCTGTATGGCTTTTCAAAGGATGCCGCTTTTTCACACCTATTTGATAATGACCCTCCTGCGCCGCCCAGCGCCCCCACGCCCCCACCCGCGCTTCTCACGCCTCCACCCGCTCCTTCCTATACCCCAGCCCCACCCCGAGCCGCCCGCGCCGCCCCGCGCTGCCTTCTGCTGCGGATCGCCGCTCCTCGATTTTTTTTCGATTTTTTTTTTCGAATTTTCGATTTTTTCGAATATTCTTTTGAAGATACCCCTATGGGGCATGGTAAGGTTTCCTTGACTTCACCCTCCTATCCTTTAAGGACCAATTTTACCCACTTTTCGAGAATGACACCAAATTTTTTCGATTTTTTGAGTTTTACCCACTTTTCAAGAATGTTACAAAAAATTCAATTTATATTTTTCCAAATTTTACAGGGTTGCCAGATTTCCATTTATTTTTGGAATTAAGAGTAAGACGGAGAGCAGAATAGCAGATGAACAAGGAGGCTTTAGGAAGGGTAGGGGGTGTATAGACCAAGTGTTTGCAGTGAAACATATAGGTGAACAGTATTTAGATAAGGGTGAAGAGGTTTTTGTGGCATTTATGGATTTGGAAAAGGTGAATGATAGGGTGAATAGGAGGGCAATGTGGCAGATGTTGCAAATGTATGGAATAGGAGGTAGGATATTGAAAGCAGTGAAAAGTTTTTACGAGGATAGTGAAGCTCAGGTTAGAGTATGTAGGAGAGAGGGAGATTATTTCCCAGTAAAAGTAGACCTTAGACAAGGATGTGTGATGTCACCATGGTTGTTCAATATATTTATAGATGGAGTTGTAAGAGAAGTGAATGCTCGGGTATTAGCAAGAGGTGTGGGGTTAAAAAATAAAGAATTTAACACAAAGTGGGAGTTGTCACAGCTGCTCTTTGCTGATGACACTGTGCTTTTGGGGGATTCTGAAGAAAAGTTGCAGAGGTTGGTGGATGAGTTTGGTAGGGTATGTAAAAGAAGAAAATTAAAAGTAAATATAGGAAAGAGTAAGGTGATGAGGATAACAAAAAAATTAGGTAACGGAAGTTTGCATATCAGATTGGAGGGAAAGAGTATGGAGGAGGTGAATGTGCTCAGATATTTGGGAGTGGATGTGTCATCGGATGGGTCTATCAAAGATGAGGTAAATAATAGAATTGACGAGGGAAAAAAAAAGGTGAGTGGTGCACTGAAGAGTTTGTGGAGACAAAGAACTTTATCCATGAGAGCAAAGAGGGGAATGTATGAGAGTATAGCTATACCAACGCTCTTGTATGGGTGAGGCATGGGTTGTGAATGTTGCAACAAGGAGAAGGCTGGAGGCAGTGGAGATGTCATGTCTGAGGGCAATGTGTGGTGTTAATATAATGCAGAGAATCCGTAGTTTGGAGATTAGGAGGAGGTGCGGGATTGCCAAAACTATTATCCAGAGAGCTGAGGAGGGGTTGTTGAGATGGTTTGGACATGTAGAGAGGATGGAACGAAATAAAATGACTTCGAGAGTGTAAAGATCTGTAGTGGAGGGAAGGCGGGGTAGGGGTCGGCCTAGCAAAGGTTGGAGGATGGGGGTAAAGAAGGTTTTGTGTGCGAGGGGCTGTTACTTCCAACAAGAATGCGTGTTATATAGGAGCGAATGGAGACAAATGGTTTTTAGAACTTGACGTGCTGTTGGAGTGTGAGCAGGGTAACATTTATGAAGGGCTTCAGATAAACCGGCAGGCTGGACTTGATTCCTGGAGATGGGAAGTACAGTGCCGGCACTCTGAAGGACGGGTGTTAATGTTGCAGTTTTATAACTGTAGTGTGAGCATGCCTCTGTCAAGACAGTGATGGAGTGAATGATGAAAGTTTTTCTTTTTTCGGGCCACCCTGCCTTGGTGGGAAACGGCCAATGTGTCAATAAAAAATAATATATATATATAATATATGTATGTATATATATATATATATATATATATATATATATATATATATATATATATATATATATTTTTTTTTTTTTTTTATTAACACATCGGCCGATTCCCACCAAGGCAGGGTGGCCCGAAAAAGAAAACTTTCATCATCATTCACTCCATCACTGTCTTGCCAGAAGGGTGCTTTACACTACAGTTATAAAACTGCAACATTTACACCCTCCTTCAGAGTGCCGGCACTGTACTTCCCATCTCCAGAACTCAAGTCCGGCCTGCCGTTTCCTGAATCCCTTCATAAATGTTACTTTGCTCACACTCCAACAGCACGTCAAGTATTAAAAACCATATGCCTCCATTCACTCCTATCAAATACGCTCACACATGCTTGCTGGAAATCCAAGCCCCTCGCACACAAAACTTCCTTTACCCCTCCCTCCAACCTTTCCTAGGCCGACCCCTACCCCGCCTTCCCTCCACTACAGATTTATACACTCTCGAAGTCACTCTGTCTCGTTCCATTCTCTCTACATGTCCAAACCAACTCAACAACCCCTCCTCAGCTCTCTGGACAATCGTTTTGGTAATCCTGCACCTCCTCCTAATTTCCAAACTCCGAATTCTCTGCATTATATTCACACCACACATTGACCTCAGACATGACATCTCCACTGCCTCCAGCCTTCTCCTCGTTGCAACATTCATCACCCATGCTTCACACCCATATAAGAGCGTTGGTATAACTATACTCTCATACATTCCCTCTTTACTTCCATGGACAAGGTTCTTTGTCTCCACAGACTCCGAAGTGCTCCACTCACCCTTTTCCCCTCATCAATTCTATGATTCACCTCATCCTTCATAGACCCATCCGCCGACATGTCCACTCCCAAATATCTGAATACATTCACCTCCTCCATACTCTCTCCCTCCAATCTGATATCCAATCTTTCGTCACCTATTCTTTTTGTTATTCTCATCACCTTACTCTTTCCTATATTCACTTTCAATTTTCTTCTTTTACACACCCTACCAAATTCATCCACCAACCTCTGCAGCTTCTCTTCAGAATCTCCCAAAAGCACAGTGTCATCAGCAAAAGCAACTGTGACAACTCCCACTTTGTATTTGCTTCTTTATCTTTTAGCCCAACACCTCTTGCCAAGACCCTCGCATTCACTTCTCTTACAACCCCATCTATAAATATATTGAACAACCACGGTGACATCACACATCCTTGTCTAAGGCCCACTTTTACTGGGAAATAGTCCCCTTCCATCCTACACACTCTAACCTGAGCCTCACTATCCTCATAAAAACTCTTCACTGCTTTCAGTAACCTTCCTCCTATTCCATACACCTGCAACATCTGCCACATTGCCCCCTATCTACCCTATCATACGCCTTTTCCAAATCCATAAATGCCACAAAAACATCTTTACCCTTATCCAAATACTGTTCACCTATATGTTTCACTGTAAACACTTGGTCTACACACCCCTACCTTTCCTAAAGCCCCCTTGTTCATCTGCTATCCTGCTTTCTGTTTTACTCTTAATTCTTTCAATAATAACTCTACCATACACTTTACCAGGTACACTCAACAGACTTATTCCCCTATAATTTTTGCACTCTTTTTGTCCCCTTTGCCTTTATACAAAGGAACAATACACGCTCTCTGCCAATCCCTAGGTACCTTACCCTCTTCCATACATTTATTAAATAATAGCACCAACCACTCCAAAATTATATCCCCACCTGCTTTTAACATTTCTATCTTTATCCCATCAATCCCAGCTGCCTTACCCCTTTTCATTCTACCCACTGCCTCACGAACTTCCCCTACACCCACAACTGGCTCTTCCACACTCCTACAAGATGTTATTCCTCCTTGCCCTACACACGAAATCACAGCTTCCCTGTCTTCATCAACATTTAACAAATCCTCAAAATATTCTCTCCATCTTCCCGATACCTCTAACTCTCCATTTAATAACTCTCCTCTCCTATTTTTAACTGTCAAATCCATTTGTTCTCTAGGCTTCCTCAACTTATTAATCTCATTCCAAAACTTTTTCTTATTTTCAACAAAATTTGCTGATAACATCTCACCCACTCTCTCATCTGCTCTCTTTTTACATTGCTTCACCACTCTTTTAACCTCTCTTTTTCTCTCCATATACTCTTCCCTCCTTGCATCACTTCTACTTTGTAAAAAACCCCTCATATGCTAACTTTTCTCCCTTACTACTCTCTTTACATCATCATTCCACCAATCGCTCCTCTTCCCTCCCGCACCCACTCGCCTGTAACCACAAACTTCTGCTGAACACTCTAACACTACATTTTTAAATCTACCCCATACATTTTCGACCCCATTGCCTACACTCTCACTAGCCCATCTATCCTCCAATAGTTGTTTATATCTTACCCTAACTGCCTCCTCTTTTAGTTTATAAACCTTCACCTCTCTTTTACTTACTGATTCTATTTTCCTTGTATCCCATCTACCTTTTACTCCCACTGTAGCTATAACTAAAAAGTGATCTGATATATCTGTAGCCCCTCTATAAACATGTACATCCTGAAGTCTACTCAACAGTCTTTTATCTATCAATACATAGTCCAACAAACTACTGTCATTACGCCCTACATCATATCTTGTATACTTATTTATCCTTTTTTCTTAAAATATGTATTACCTATAACTAAACCCCTTTCTATACAAAGTTCAATCAAAGGGCTCCCATTATCATTTACACCTGGCACCCCAAACTTACCTACTACACCCTCTCTGCATGTTTCTCCCACTTTAGCATTTAGGTCCCCTACCACAATTACTCTCTCATTTGGTTCAAAAGTTCCTATACATTCGCTTAACATCTCCCAAAATCTCTCTCTCTCCTCTACACTCCTCTCTTCTCCAGGTGCATACACGCATTATTATATATATATATATATATATATATATATATATATATATATATATATATATATATATATATATATATATATATATATATATATATATATATATATATATATATATATATATACATACATACATTTAACTTTTGTGTTCTCAATATCATAGACAGAGAATGCTGTTATAGGCTGGTCTTCCTCTGCATGTTAAGGGGATGAAGGGGGCCAGGAGGGAAGGGGGAAGGGAGGGGCGAGGAGGGGGCTGGGCTTTCCGGAATAATGAGGTTAAGCTGTTGAGCCCAGCAGGGACTGGACACTGTGTAACACTGTTACTGATGTCCCAGCCGGCTCCCCAACTTCCTAGCCGGCCTCGAACTGTCCTAGCCGGCCCATTACCCGCCTAGCCGGCGTTCTCCACCCTCCTAACGGAATCTCCACATTCCTCTAGCTCGTGGCCTTATAGGCAAAACTCTCGCTTTGCACGCTGAGGATCCGGGTTCAATTCCCGGCAAGGGTGGAAACCTTTGGCGTGTTTCTTTACACCTGCTGTCCATTTTCACCCACCAGTAAAATGGGTGCCTGGGTGTTAGTCGACTGGTGTGGGTCGCATCCTGGGACAAAATTGACCTAATTTGCTCTGCATAACAAGCGGCTTTCTATATAGTAGTATGCCAGCTAGGCCTGTATACCTTGTACATGTACTTGTATAAATAAATATATTATTATTATTATAATTAGATATTCCTCTAGCCCATCCCTGATTCCCAGACCGTTCCAGACTACCCCAAGATTAAATTTAGATTTTGCCACCGAAGTTTCAACATTTCTTCAGAAGCACTCTCTAAGTTTTTTTCTAATATGAGATGGAAGGTTTTCATGCCTGGATGTTTTTGACCAGTCATTTAGGAGGTCATTTGCTTTTTCAAGAGGAAAGGGATGAACAACATTGCCAGTCTTTTTCCTGGTTATTTTATTTATACATTTCCATGCCAAACTTAAAGGGGTAGACCTATTTAATCCACTAACAAATTGTTCCCATTCCTGTTGCCTAAGTTCTTGCTTTCTATTCCTTGCATTTGTTAGTGCAGCTTGGAACATTCTGAGCAAGCTGCACTAACAAATGCAAGGAATAGAAAGGAGGAACTTAGACAACAGGACCCAAACTCCCAAGCCAAATCCTCCACACTCCCCCCATCTACACCTTCCGCAGCATCCCCATCACCTCCTCCCCTTCCCAAGTGGGGGCAGTGGATGTCATCACACCTTACCGCTGCTTGGGTGTTTTTTTAATATTATTTTGAGTAGGGGTAAAGCTAGAACGAAGGCGGGGCGGAGGCGGAGCGGAGGCGGGGCGGAGGCGGGGCGGAGGCGGGGCGGAGGCGGGGATGGTCGGAATAATAATTTATAGTGTGGATCACTTTATGTCTGAGGAAGATTTTGTTCAACGAACAGACACCAGACTTGTACCAACCATCTGAACTGTTAACATTTGAATCAACCATCTGGACTAAGATATCAAAGAGTCAACCAGCTGGACCGTGAGATATCAAAGAGTCAACCAGCTGGACCGTGAGATATCAAAAAGTCAACCAGCTGGACAGTGAGATATCAAAAAGTCAACCAGCTGGACCGTGTGATATCAAAAAGTCAACCAGCTGGACAGTGAGATATCCAAAAGTCAACCTTCTGGACAGTGATATATCAAAAAGTCAACCAGCTGGACCGTGAGATATCAAAAAGTCAACCAGCTGGACCGTGAGATATCAAAAAGTCAACCAGCTGGACAGTGAGATATTAAAAAGTCAACCAGCTGGACCGTGAGATATCAAAAAGTCAACCAGCTGGACAGTGAGATATCATAAAGTCAACCAGCTGGACCGTAAGATATCAAAGAGTCAACCAGCTGGACCGTAAGATATCAAAGAGTCAACCAGCTGAACCGTAAGATATCAAAGAGTCAACCAGCTGGACCGTGAGATATCAAATAGTCAACCAGCTGGACCGTGAGATATCAAATAGTCAACCAGCTGGACCGTGAGATATCAGAGTCAACCGAACAGATTACGCACCACAAGGGAGGTGCCGTGATGCCGCTTGAGGGCTCTTGATCCAAGCAACTGGAGCTATCCTCCCACTCCCTAGGGTTGAACCCCTCCCCCAAATTCTCCAGGCGCCACATGGTCCCAACGGGTTTAGCACTTCCCCATGAATATAATAATTATACAGATTAGACAGGATTATTGTGGATATAAGTTAAAATTACGTCCCAAAGAAGGGAGAAAAATCTTTTAGTTACATTATTATTACTAATTACGTTACGTAAGGGGAAATGTAACTAGCAAATGTAACTAGAACTGTAAACTAGAACTGTAAACTAGAACTATACACGAACTGATATGAAATAATTCTTCTATTTTCTATCAAATAATTTCGTTTCAAATATAATCCAGATTGTATTTATTACCTTTTGTAATGTTTAATTTTCCTGTATTTTTGTATTCATAAACTCTAATAAATTCCTGGGACAGTTTGAAACAATCAGGAATAGTCGCATTCAATTAATTTAAGATTAATACAATAATAGGGATAAAATATATATTATATTTTATATATATATATATATATATATATATATATATATATATATATATATATATATATTCCCATGGAGCAAATACAACAGTAATAATGACTCTTGTTGATTAAAAACACTGAAAATTATTTATTCTTCATAACCCCTCTCTTTATTATTCTGTTAAAAAACTTTAATAATAATATTATTAATAAAATATTATTTTTAATAATAATAATAATAATAATAATATTCTTCTTATTATTATTATTATTATTAAACAAGCAAAAACTGCAGCATATATAAACAAGTTCGTACGTCAGTTTGCGTGCGGCCAGCAGTAACAGCCTGGTTGATCAGACCTTGATCCACCATGAGGCCTGGTCTCAGACTGAGGTGGGTTTAGAAGGGTGGGCTGCCATGGTGGTAGTGTGTGGGTTTGAGATGGCTCATGGTGTGGGGGGCTGCCATGGTGGTGTGGGTTTAGAAGGTGGCTGCCATGGTGGTGGTGTGGGGTTTAGAAGGGTGGGCTGCCATGGTGGTGGTGTTGTGGGTTTAGAAGGGTGGGCTGCCATGGTGGTGAGTGTTGGTGGGTTTAGAAGGGTGGGCTGCCATGGTGGTGGTGGGTTTATAAGGGTGGGCTGCCATGGTGGTGGTGTAGTGGGTTTAGAAGGGTGGGCTGCCATGGTGGTGGTGGGTTTATAAGGGTGGGCTGCCATGGTGGTGGTGTGGTGGGTTTAGAAGGGTGGGCTGCCATGGTGGTGGTGGGTTTATAAGGGTGGGCTGCCATGGTGGTGGTGGGTTTAGAAGGGTGGGCTGCCATGGTGGTGGTGTGGTGGGTTTAGAAGGGTGGGCTGCCATGGTGGTGGTGTGGTGGGTTTAGAAGGGTGGGCTGCCATGGTGGTGGTGTTGTGGGTTTAGAAGGGTGGGCTGCCATGGTGGTGGTGTTGTGGGTTTAGAAGGGTGGGCTGCCATGGTGGTGGTGTGGTGGGTTTAGAAGGGTGGGCTGCCATGGTGGTGGTGTGGTGGGTTTAGAAGGGTGGGCTGCCATGGTGGTGGTGTGGTGGGTTTAGAAGGGTGGGCTGCCATGGTGGTGGTGTGGTGGGTTTGGAAGGGTGGGCTGCCATGGTGGTGGGTGGGTTTATGAAGGGTGGGCTGTAATGGTGGTGGTGTGGTGGGTTTAGAAGGGTGGGCTGCCATGGTGGTGGTGTGGTGGGTTTAGAAGGGTGGGCTGCCATGGTGGTGGTGGGTTTAGAAGGGTGGGCTGCCATGGTGGTAGTGTGGTGGGTTTAGAAGGGTGGGCTGCCATGTTGGTGGTGTGGTGGGTTTAGAAGGGTGGGCTGCCATGGTGGGGGTGTGTGGGTTTAGAAGGGTGGGCTGCCATGGTGGTGGTGTGGTGGGTTTAGAAGGGTGGGCTGCCATGGGTGGGTGGTGGGTTTGAAAGGTGGGCTGCCATGGTGGTGGTGTGGTGGGTTAGGAAGAAGGGTGGGCTGCCATGGTGGTGTGGTGGTTAGAAGGGTGGGCTGCCATGGTGGTGGAGTGGTAAGCTTAGAAGCGAGGAACCGGCTGGTCCTGTGGTCAAGGTCTGGCTGTGGTGGGGAAGAGAAGTTGATTGTGGGCAACCCACTTCTAGCACAATCTTCATATAGGGCAAGGAACTAGTAGTCTATGGGTGGGTCGGGAACTCAGCAGGAGCAAAGCTATGATTTTTGTGCCCCACCTTCAGAAATAATAATAATATAATAATATCTTTATTTACTACAAGTACATGTACAAGGTATACAGTCCTAGCTGACATCACTGACATACTACTATATAGAAAGCCCCTTGTTATGCTGAGCATTTCCCGCAAATTAGGTCCTTGTCCCAGGATGCGACCCACACCAGTCGACTAACTCCTAGGTATCCATTTTACTGATGGGTGAACATAGACAACCGGTGTAAAGAAACACGCCCGATGTTCCTACCAGAGCTGGGAATCGAACGCAGACCCTCGCCGTGTGAAGGGAGAGCTTCAGCGACCAGGCCACGGGGCACCGTAGTTGTAGGAGCCTAGCTAAGCTACTGATGCTACTTACACCTTCAGTGTTTGTAGCTGTAGGAACCTAGCTAAGCTACTGATGCTACTTACACCTTCAGTGTTTGTAGCTGTAGGAGCCTAGCTAAGCTACTGATGCTACTTACACCTTCAGTGTTTGTAGCTGTAGGAGCCTAGCTAAGCTACTGATGCTACCTACACCTTCAGTGTTTGTAGCTATAGGAACCTAGCTAAGCTACTGATGCTACCTACACCTTCAGTGTTTGTAGCTGTAGGAGCCTAGCTAAGCTACTGATGCTACCTACACCTTCAGTGTTTATTTTGTGTTTGTGACTGATTATTTTCTACTTAAGACAAACTAAATTGATTTTTGGCTTTAGTGTCATTTCATAAATAATCATAAAATTGTGTATGGTGGTTCATTATCATCTTGGTGGTTAATTTTTATCTTTAACTGTTATATATGTCTCCTAATTTATTCTCCCTACGTCTCTAACAACCTGTTACTCTCCACTCTGTCGATTCCTCTGAGTATTTTGTACGTTATAGTCATTTTCTCTATTTCTGTCATGTTGTTCTGAGCTTCGTAGATCTTTCCTCTCTCTTCTCATCCTTGCATACTATTTCTTTCTCTTTGGTTCATTTCTGTTTTCCTCTGTCCTTAGCTTCTTGTAGTATTTCCTTGGTCTCTTACGGTTTTTTTTCTCTGCATCTTTGCTTGAACTGTGAGCACTCTCTTTATTTTTATCATTTTTTCTTCTACCTACCTTCACTCTCAGGCTAGATGCTTCATCTCATTTGTTGACTTAATTTCCTGTCCCTTTCCCATTGTCCTTTCAAAGTTTCATCTGCTACTCTACTCTGAATGTTTTCTTCCAAAAGGTATTTGAAATTCAGCGATGTATGGCCTCTGGCACGCAGAGATCTCTTACACTCTGTCACCTATATCATATACACTTACGGCAAACTGGATCCAGTCTTGCTGGCTCATCCTCTCCCCTCTTCCTCTTGTTATGGGCTTGACATGATGACATCTGAAGTTTTCCATCACTACCTCCATCATCTTAGCTTTCCATTTTTCTAGTCTCCCATGTGGGGGTTCTAATTTTCTCAGCCTATTTCTTTGTAGTTAAGATCTGAGTGAGTGAGTGAGTGTGTGTGTGTGTGTGTGTTTGTGTGTGTGTGTGTGTGTGTGTTTGTGTGTGTGTGTGTGTGTGTGTGTGTGTGTGTGTGTCTTTAAGAAGAGAGATGTACGACTAATCCTAATTTCTTTAAAGAAAAAGAGTATCGCTTCATCTTGGCTCGCTCGCCTTGTCCTAAATTACATTATATACCAGCGAGGCTGCTCGTTGGCACAGCGGTTCATTTTTTTCCTGCCTCGCTCGGTCCCTTTTTTCCTCTCCTCTCCTCTTCGCTATGTATTGTCTTACTTGGTGATGGTGAAGGTTAGTTCCTAGCCATCTGTTCTATTGTCTCTCCTGGCACCAGGAGAGACAATAGAACAGATCTGAACCTTTCCTGGTTTCCCTCCTCATCGGCCTTTTTTTTAATGGGCTTATTTGTGGTTTTATATATGTTTTCATAGGTTTAAGTAATTTAGCCTAACTTTATCTAACCTAACCTAGCCTAATTTAGCATGACTTTAAATAAAGAAAATGTTTACAGTAAGTGTTTAGATTTAATTTTGAGAACTTCTAAAGAACATAAACGTATTAAAATGGAACAGGATGAATGCAGACAGAATAGGTGGTGTGTGGCTAAAGAACGTTATATGGGTTTAGTGACAGATTAACACAAGACATTCCTTTGAGCTTCGATCAGTGTCGTACTCCGTTCGAGTCTTCGCAGGTTGTAAGAGGGGAGGGGTTTATCCAGTGAATTTTCCTAAATTTGTTCTATGATAACTTTTGTCCTGCCAATGATTATGTAACATAGGCCGACAACCGAGCAGTGGATGAGCGTTCAGTGCATTTTTCTTCACCAGTGTGAGCTTTCCGAGGTCGTTTTGCACCTCGCAAATGCATAAGAATGTTGGTTTTATGAGTTAGTAGCGTACATCAAACACACGCTTAAGAGCTCTCAGGTTACAGCCTGTAGTGATCGTTACTCATCATTCGCAAGCACCCTGAGCAAAGGTACACACACACACACACACACACACACACACACACACACACTAAGGAGCCATCATTATTCAAGCAGCAACCAGCCACCTGACCGCCATCCGAAATCTTGGCTACTTAACCTGAAGGATTTATGGCGAGGCGAGGCGGCCAACTCCCAAACCCTTGGTAAGACCTCTGGATATCCCTCATGAATCTATGCAAACTGTGGCAGCCAACCCTCGATCCCTCAAGCAGCCCTCACACCAGTGAAGTTAAGGGAGCAATGAAGCCCCTCTCCAGGTTTACATACTGATGGCTTCCTGGGGAGGAGGTGCTAGGTGCCTACCCTGGCTAGTAAACGAGGGATGGAAGGAGGGGGGAATGGGGGGACTGAAGGAGGAGTCACTAGGTTCTTTCCGTGAGATGTAAGGGAGTGAATCAAGAGGTGGTGGAAAAAAAGGGAGGCGCTAGGTACCTCCCGTATGAAGTGAAGGAGGAAGGATACAAGGAGGGAAGGAGGGAGTTAGGGCAGAATAGAAAATGAGGTAAGATCTTAGATGATGGACGGCTGAAAAGCCCGGAGGCGAACTTGAAAGAAAGGCAGAGAGCTGGACAGGTAATTGTGAGATAGAACCTGGAAGAGGGATAGGTAGTAGGAGGAAGAGGAGGTGACGAGGAGATAAGAGCTACAAAGGGAAGAGTGAAAGGACAACGAGGAGATTGTTGAGTGAAGAGGATCAGGAGGAGAAGGAAGAACTGGGTATGTAAGGAAGAAAAAAAACCGCCCAAGGGAAGGCAAGGGATGAGGAAAAATATTGGAGATTAGCTTAAGAGGGAGAGGGAAGAGGATGAAAACTGGAGGTACGCAGCAGGACAAATTAAAGTAAAGATACTGAAAAAGAAATGAATAAAAGTCGCGATTCCGTGGCTGGATGTTCACAAATACGTCACACTTAGGAGAGAAAACTTTAGACGACGTTTCGGTTCATCATAGAACATTAACAAACCAAAAACGAACGAGAAAATGGGGGAGAAGCCTGTCCTGTCTTCTGGTTGTCTTCATGGTATCTCTCAGTTGTGATTTAGTAATGGATCAGGACGCACCTAAACGTTGTCTAAGGCTTTATTCATCTCTAAAGTCCGGGTTCGTTGTGAAGGGGAAACTTAAGAGGAAGAGTAATGGGTAGAGTGATAGCAGAGAGGGAAAGGTAGCGTAGAGGCAGCGAGGGGAGATAGTTTAGAGGCTGAGAGGGGAAAGTATCGCAGAGGCAGAGAGGGGAAAGTATCGAAGATGCAGAGAGGGAAAGGTATCGTAGAGGCAGATTATTATAATCAAAACTAAGCGCTAAAACTCGTAAGGCAGAGAGTGGAAGATAGCGTAGAGACAGAGATCGGAAGGTATCAAAGGCAGAGGAAGGTAGCGTAGAGGCAGAGAGGGGGAAGGTATCGTAGAGGGAGACAAGTAAAGGTAGATTATCGGAAAAGAGGGGAAGGTATCGTAGAGGCAGAGAGAGGAAGGTAGTGTAGAGGCAGAGAGGGGAAGGTATCGTAGAAGCAGAAAGGGTAAGGTAGCAGAGAGGGAGAGAGAAAAAGGTAGCGTAGAGGCAGAGAGGGGAAAGCCTATAAAGGTTGAGACGTGTTGTTGGGGTCTTGTTTATGAAGTAAATATTAGGCTTCCTGCTCTCAACTTGGTCCACAAGGAACCTGGTTCCTCCACTCAGGGCGCCACACGTCCCCTGATTGGCAAGAGATCAGAAAAGTTTGGCGCCACTCGTTATCGCACCGAACAGACCAAAACCCAGCTAACGCCAAGCTACCGTGGCGCTCACACCAAACAAGCTTAGCGTTCAGCATTTTTATCCCTTAACTCTTCGCATCGCCGTTGCGTTACGTACAAATCCACACGTTCTGGCAGTAAGGTACCAATGGTTTTGTCCACTGGTACTGAAGTCCAGGTGAACGTCTGCGGAGGTTAGATCAGAGACTGCAAAAGTCGGGATTAAATCATGGCAACCCTCAGGGTCTGCCCTTCTGGCTCAGAGAACTTGAGGAAGATTGAGCATGCCATTTCTGGAAGGTGATGGATGAGCAGGCGAGAAATGATTGCAATTGGCGGACTTGACCTAAGGTGCCATTTGCGCGCGCGCGCGTGTGTATGTGTGTGTGTAGGTTCATACCCATTTGTTTTTACCTATTTGTAATTGCAGTGGTCGATTTAAAGCTCCTGGCCCCGCTTGTTCTCTGGTCACTACTAGGTCCACTCTCTCCCTGCTCCATGAGCTTTATCGTGTGTGTGTGTGTGTGTGTGTGTCACAGTATCCGAGGTATTGTATGAAACAAGTCTCAGTTTTGGTATGAGTATTAGGAGAGAAAAGAAGTATTGAACACGCAGAAGTGAAGGAAATACGTGCTTGGAACTCCTTCAAGGAAATTGAAAATCGGAAGATCAAACTCTGAAAAAAGACATATACTGTAGCTCGAGAAGGGAGGCGTAAGAAAGCCGAAAGATACTTGTCGGATTTGTTGGGTTAGAAAACTTACAACAAGAGAATGTTAAGACATTAAGACGTCCTCGGAGGCGTCTACATGAACGATGTTAACTGGGAGAATAGGCAAGGCTATTTAGAATGTAAAGTTTAGTGATTTTAGCAGAGGGACAAGTAGGGGGTATTACTGGGTAGGGGGGTATTATTGGGTAGGGGTATTATTGGGTAGGGGTATTATTGGGTAGGGGGATTATTGGGTAGGGGGTATTATTGGGTAGGGGGTATTATTGGGTAGGGGGATTATTGGGTAGGGGTATTATTGTTTAGGGGTATTACTGGGTAGGGATTACTGGGTAGGGGGTATTACTGGGTAGGGGTATTATTGGGTAGGGGATTATTGGGTAGGGGGCATTATTGGGTAGGGGGTATTACTGGGTAGAGGATTATTGGGTAGGGGGTATTACTGGGTAGGGGTATTACTGGGTAGGGGGTATTACTGGGCAGGGGCATTATTGGGTAGGGGTATATTGGGTAGGGGTATTATTGGGTAGGGGGTATTACTGGGTAGAGGTATTATTGGGTAGGGGGATTACTGGGTAGGGGTATTATTGGGTAGGGGATTATTGGGTAGTGGGTATTATTGGGTAGGGGATTATTGGGTAGGGGTATTATTGGGTAGGGGTATTATTGGGTAGGGGTATTACTGGGTAGGGGTATTATTGGGTAGGGGATTATTGGGTAGGGGGGTATTACTGGGTAGGGGTATTATTGGGTAGGGGGTATTATTGGGTAGGGGGGTATTACTGGGTAGGGGTATTATTGGGTAGGGGGTATTATTGGGTAGGGGGTATTATTGAGTAGAACTGTTGTGCGTTAGAGGAAAGGACTGAAGCATTTTAGAAGTGGTATACTAGGGATAGGATTGGGCAATATTACGATATAATCGTTGAATTCTTTACTAGGTAAAATTTCTTTAGCTAATGATCTGAGTCATTTAAGGGATAGAGTTCAAACCATTTTAGTGATAGTTACTACACACACACACATCACTACAAGATGAAATGTTTCCCTCAACACACGAAACTCCAAACATGAACATCAAGATCACACATAGATGTGAAAGTTCAAGTGAAACTTGAAATACTAAGACAACAACCCGGTCAAGTTCCGTATATGTACAGATGTTTCCCAACCACGTGTGGTGGATCAGACCACGTGTGGTGGATCAGACCACGTGTGGTGGATCAGACCACGTGAAAAAACCTGCTCAGGAAATCTAAATCCAAAACAATAAATAAAACGAGAAACAAAACAAAAAAAAACCACTTAATAATAGAGGTTGTTTCCATGCAGTAGTATATTATATATATATATATATATATATATATATATATATATATATATATATATATATCTTCATGGTCTTAACAGCGTTTCGAAGTTACATAGCAAACCCCCCATTGAATTTTTTTTAAATGAAAAACTAAAAAAAAAGTCATCAATATAAATGTATATATAAACTGAACTAATAGTTTGGATGATACAAAATTATGATCCAAATATGCTTTGCCATTTAATTAAATTTTTAGGCTATTAATAATAGATTTGTGTGTTAAACTGTGTGATAATTGAGCCATCAATGGAATAATTTTTACCAGTGTGTCGAGGAAATTAAGTCATTGTTTGTGAGAGAATAAATTGTTGATCGATCAATGATAAGTGTTATACACTCACACTTGCATGCGCGCGCGCACACACACATGCATACACATACATATGCACACACACATGCACACACCCACAGGGAAGAGGCGGAGCCAGGAGCTGAGTCTCGACCCCTACAACCACAATCAGGTGAGTACAATTAGGTGAGTACACACACATGCACATACACACAGGCCTAGTGTCTAATCGACATGTGCCTAGGACAAAAAGGTAACTAACACATTATAAATGACAACCAGCACGGATTCATGGAAGGCAAATCCTGTGTCACAAACCTTCTGGAGTTTTATGACAAAGTAACAGAAGTAAGACACGAGAGGGAGGGGTGGGTTGATTGCATTTTCTTGGACTGCAAGAAGGCCTTCGATACAGTTCCTCACAAGAGATTAGTGTAGAAGCTAGAGGATCAGGCACATATAACAGGAAGGGCACTGCAATGGCTCCTTGTCATTGACAGGGAGACAACAAAGAGTCATGGTACGAGATGAGGTGTCACAATAGGCGCCTGTGACGAGCGGGGTTCCACAGGGGTCAGTCCTAGGACCAGTGCTGTTTTTGATATATGTGAATGACATCATTGAAGGGATAGACTCAGAAGTGTCCCTGTTCGCAGATGATGTGAAGTTAATGAGGAGAATTAAATCAGATGAAGATCAGGCAGGACTACAAAGAGACCTGGACAGGTCGGACACGTTGTCCAGCAACTGGCTACTCGAATTTAACCCCGCTAAATGCAAAGTCATGAAGATCATGGAAGGGCAAAGAAGACCGCAGACAGAGTATAGGCTAGGTGGCCAAATACTGCAAACCTCACTCAATGAGAAAGAATTTGGGGAGTATAACAACGAGCACGTATCCGGAAGCACACATCAGCCAGATAACTGGTGCAGCATATGGGCGCCTGGCAAACCTGAGAATAGCGTTCCGATACCTTAGTAAGGAATCGTTCAAGACACTGTACGCTGTGTACATCAGACCCATACTAGAGTATGCAGCACCACTTTGGAACCCACACCTGGTCAAACACGTCAAGAAATTAGAGAAAGTGCAAAGGTTTGCAACAAGGTTAGTTCCAGAGCTAAGGGGAATGTCCTATGAAGAAAGGTTAAGGGAAATCGGCCTGACGACACTGGAGGACAGGAGGGTTAGGGGAGACATGATAACGACATACAAAATACTGCGTGGAATAGATAAGGTGGACAGAGACAAGATGTTCCAGAGAGGGGACACAGAAACAAGGGGTCACAATTGGAAGTTGAAGACTCCTATGAGTCAAAGGGATGTTAGGAAGTATTTCTTCAGTCATAGAGTTGTCAGGAAGTGGAATAGTCTAGCAAGTGATGTAGTGGAGGCAGGAACCATACATAGTTTTAAGACGAGGCATGATAAAGCTCATGGAGCAGGGGGAGGGAGGACCTAGTAGCGGTCAGTGAAGAGGCGGGGTCAGGAGCTAAGTTTCGACCCCTGCAACCACAATTAGGTGAGTACACACACAACCGGGGGAACATATGAACTCAACTTCGGTAACGTACACATCTCTGGCAAAATGAAGAAAAACATTTAGAATTCTTTGATTCATATTTGATATATATTAGACATATGAGAGTATGCAGCACTAGTGTGGAGCCTCCATCAGTATATCTGCTGCATCAACAGCGACTGTGGTGGAGCGTACGAACACTGACACCACCAAACCCAAGATTGTTGAAGAGAACCACAACAGAAGAAAGTGTTTAGATGTAACTTTGATTAAGACTACAGACACTATTCCTCAGAGCAGAGCGACTTTCAATTTATCCTCGTCTCTCTCCCACACATCAGGCGAACATACGTTGACAACTCCATCCCAATATCAACATTCCGGGGTAATGCAACGCTACATCAGGACTACCAGTCCTTCCATGCTTCATTACAACAACAACTTCACCTCCACGCTACTCTATACATATGAACATGTCATTGATTTTTCTGCATTCACTTGAGAACGTTCACTACTTGAACATAACGTCGTGTACCTAGTTAAAGGTTCTTCTGATTTGAGTCTATATCACTAATTATATCATCAGCTGTTGCCAAAACGTTAAAGATTCCACGCAGGTTTAACGATCCTCGTGCAGGAGATAGGTTTTAAACCCAATTAAGCAATCGAGGTGTCCTGTAGCTCGATCGCTAGCTCATTCAGCTTACACACTGAGGTCCGGAGTTCGAATCTCCTCCGGTACGGCTGGAAAACATTAGGGACGTGTTTCCATAAGACACCTGCTGTCCCTGTTCACCCATCAGTGTAAAATAGGTACCTGGGTGTTAGTCGACTGGTGTGGGTCGCATTCTGGGACAAAATTGACCTAATTTGCCCGAAATGCTCAGCATAACAAGGGGCTTTCTATATAGTAGTATGTTATTGATACTACTATATATTTACTACATGTACTTGTAGTAAATAAAGATATTATTATATTATATTATTATTATTATTAACCTGCATCCTCCTCCTTTCCTGAGGTCTTCCACGTGAATAAGGATTTGCCCGAAGATGCGTAGGAGTGACTTGCAGGGGTGTGGAGAGTGGGTTATAGAGGTATGGGAGTGAGTGTGGGAGTTGTAGGGGTGTTGAGAGTGGATTATAGAGGTATGGGAGTGAGTGTGGGAGTTGTAGGGGTGTTGAGAGTGGGTTATAGAGGTATGTGAGCGAGTGTGGGAGTTGTAGGGGTGATGAGAGTGGGTTATAGAGGTATGTGAGTGAGTGTGTGAGTTGTAGGGGTGTTGAGAGTGGGTTATAGAGGTATGGGAGTGAGTGTGGGAGTTGTAGGGGTATTGAGAGTGGGTTATAGAGGTATGTGAGTGAGTGTGGGAGTTGTAGGGGTGTGAGAGTATGTGGAGAGCATGAGGAAAAAATATTCCAGAAGACTTGAGAGAGAATCATCGATGACTCAGAGATAACTTGAGAATTATAAACAATTTTGACTGAAAATACAAAAGATCAGAGAGTCAGTCCCGTGGCTAGAATGATGGATGCTGAGAGAATGATGGATGCTGAGAGAATGATGGATGCTGAGAGAATGATGGATGCTGAGAGAATGATTGGCTGCTGCTTTAGGTATAAATAGTATAGTGCCAATCACGGGCCGGGAAACTAAAAAAAATGATAACACGATTGGCTGAGGGTGAAGATGTGAGTAGTGAAGAGGCAATCAGGTATTAGGAGAGCGAAAAAAAATGGGAAGGTTTAAGTGATACGAGGCGGTGAAGAAGGTGTTATACATCTGCTATATATCGTGGATTTAGTTAGGCATATATTGTCGGCGCTGGGGAGAGCAGAGTAGACAGGTTGGTTTTAAAGCTGCACTATAGGCAGATAGCGCATTCATAAGATTTACAGGTATTATGGGTGACACAGATGTTGTAGGTGACACAGATGTTTTATTGATGTTACAGGTGTGAGTATTGAGGATATTGAATTATGAGTGATACAGGTATTGTTGAAATAGATAGATAGATAGATAGATAGAGAGAGAGAGAGAGAGAGAGAGAGAGAGAGAGAGAGAGAGAGAGAGGAGGAGAGGGAATGCCTGTAGGTCGCTCCTAGCAGGCGGGACTTTCAGAGTGGTGAAATAGATCTTGTAAGCTTTTAAAATGAAATTGATTGCATTGGAAGGGGTCATGTTGTGCTCGACTTCAATTTCACTCACTGCTTCCTTTCTACCCTTCTTCCCTGTGCGTGTGTGTGCGTGTGTGTGTGTGTGTGTGTGTGAGTGTGTGTGTGCGTGTGTGATGCTGTAACCCGACTGTGTCAGGTTCTGGCCACAGTCTTCTCTGAACTTCAACATAACTTTACAGATCTTTGCCAACAAAAAATAAGATTCCTTGGTACAGAGTTGGTCCTTCATGCTGCTTTTTTCTTCTCTTTCGCCATTGTTCACTTTTGGCAAACGAAGACAGTTCACTTGCAGCGTCTAATTGCCAATTACTTGAAGACTTTGATGCTTTCTTTTTTGCTTTAAGTGTTTTATTAGCAGCGTTGAAGGTCGTGACTAAGAGAAGGTAGAAGAGGCGGAGGAAGAGGAGGAAGAAAAGAAAAAAGGAGAAGTGGCAGGAGAAGTGGAGCTGAAGGGAGGAACAAGTAAAGTAGGTGAGGAAGAGTAACACAACGATGAGAGTAAGTGTCTTTGAGCGAGTATATGCGCTTCCTCTGAACGTATTTGCTTCGACTTCCTCCTCTTTTCTGCAACATTGCAATTTGATGTGTTGATTGCAACACGAAAGGCCTAGAGCTATCATTCAACTCCCCCCCCCCCCCAGGTTGTTTGGCACCTTGTATCACTTGCTCGCGATTTCCTCATATCGGACATAGACAGTGATATCAGCCACAGTGCCGTGTCTTCCTTTGCAGATGACACCCGAATCTGTATGACAGTGTCCACCATTGAAGACACTGCAAGACTCCAAGCAGACATCAACCAAATCTTTAAATGGGCAGCAGAAAACAATATGAAGTTCAATGATGAGAAATTTCAATTACTCCGATATGGAAAACGTGAGAAAATTAAAATCTCATCGGAGTATAAAACAAATTCCAACCACACAATAGAGCGAAAAACTAATGTCAAAGACCTGGGAGTGATCATGACAGAGGATCTCACCTTCAAGGACCATAACACTGTAGCAATAGCATCTGCCAGAAAAATGATAGGATGGATAATGAGAACCTTTAAAACCAGGGATGTCAAGCCCATGTTGACACTTTTCAGGTCGCTTGTTCTATCTAGGCTGGAATATTGCTGCACACTAACTGCACCTTTCAAGGCAGGTGAAATTGCTGACCTAGAAAATGTACAGAGAACTTTCACGGCACGCATAACTGCGATAAACCACCTCAATTACTGGGAACGCTTGAAGTTCCTAAACCTGTACTCCCTGGAACGCAGGCGGGTGAGATACATTATTATATACAATTGGAAAATCCTAGAGGGATTAGTACCAAACTTGCACACGAGTGTCACTCCCTACAAAAGCAAAAGACTCGGCAGACGATGTAACATCCCCCCAATGAAAAGCAGGGGTGCCACTAGCACGTTGAGAGACAACACAATAAGTGTCAGGGGCCCAAGACTGTTCAACTGCCTCCCAGCATACATAAGGGGGATTACCAATAGACCCCTGGCTGTCTTCAAGCAGGCACTGGACAGGCACCTAAAGTCGGTGCCTGACCAGCCAGGCTGTGGTTCGTACGTTGGACTGCGTGCGGCCAGCAGTAACAGCCTGGTTGATCAGGCTCTGATCCAACATGAGACCTGGTCACAGACCGGGCCGCAGGGGCGTTGACCCCTGGAACTCTCTCCAGGTAAACTCCAGGTAAACTCCAGGTATATATATATATATATATATATATATATATATATATATATATATATATATATATATATATATATATATATGTCGTGCCGATTAGGTAAAACTGGTCAATTAGCAAGAACTCATCTAAAATTAAGTCCTTTCTAAAATTTTCTGTAATACGTTTAAAGATATATTTTTTTCATTTATGTTAATGTAAGAATTTATAATTTTGTACCAAGAGAAACTTTGAAAACCTACCTAACCTTATTACAACAAGCGCAATTTAATTTAGCCTAACCCAACTAAATATATTTTAGATACGTTAACATTAATTTATTAATAAACAAACACAATGAAATATATTTTTTTCGTTATGTTCAGAATGATTTTGGCGAAATTATTGCATACACAAATTTTCACTTGTCTTATATGGCAAGGTGAGCGTTGCTATTTAAGCCAAAATCGCAAGTTTTACCTAATCGGCACGACATATATATATATGTGTGTGTGTGTGTGTGTGTGTGTGTGTGTGTATCTTTTTCTTCTTTCAACAGATCGGCCGTTTCCCACCAAGGCAAGGTGGCCCAAAGAGAAAAACAAAAGTTTCTCTTTTTAACTTTAGTAATGTATACAGGAGAAGGGGTTACTAGCCCCTTGCTCCCGGCATGTTAGTCGACTCTTACGACACGCATGGCTTAAGGAGGAAGAATTCTGTTCCACTTCCCCATGGAGATAAGAGGAAATAAGAACAAGAACTAGTAAGAAAATAGAAGAAAACCCAGAGGGGTGTGTATATATATGCTTGTACATGAATGTGTAGTGTGAACTAATAGTAAGTGGAAGTAACAAGACATACCTGAAATCTTGCATGTTTATGAGACAGAAAAAAGACACAAGCAATCCTACCATCATGAAAAACAAATACAGGCTTTCGTTTTACACTCACTTGGCAGGACGGTAGTACCTCGCTGGGTGGTTGCTGTCTACCAACCTACATATATATATATATATATATTTTATTAACACATCGGCCGATTCCCACCAAGGCAGGGTGGCCCGAAAAAGAAAAACTTTCATCATCATTCACTCCATCACTGTCTTGCCAGAAGGGTGCTCTACACTACAGTTACAAAACTGCAACATTAACACCCCTCCTTCAGAGTGCCGGCACTGTACTTCCCATCTCCAGAACTCAAGTCCGGCCTGCCGGTTTCCCTGAATCCCTTCATAAATGTTACTTTGCTCACACTCCAACAGCACGTCAAGTATTAAAAACCATATGCCTCCATTCACTCCTATCAAATACGCTCACACATGCTTGCTGGAAGTCCAAGCCCCTCGCACACAAAACTTCCTTTACCCCCTCCCTCCAACCTTTCCTAGGCCGACCCCTACCCCGCCTTCCCTCCACTACAGATGTATACACTCTCGAAGTCACTCTGTCTCGTTCCATTCTCTCTACATGTCCAAACCACCTCAAAAACCCCCTCCTCAGCTCTCTGGACAATCGTTTTGGTAATCCCGCACCTCCTCCTAATTTCCAAACTCCGAATTCTCTGCATTATATTCACACCACACATTGACCTCAGACATGACATCTCCACTGCCTCCAGCCTTCTCCTCGTTGCAACATTCATCACCCATGCTTCACACCAATATAAGAGCGTTGGTATAACTATACTCTCATACATTCCCTCTTTACTTCCATGGACAAGGTTCTTTGTCTCCACAGACTCCGAAGTGCTCCACTCACCCTTTTCCCCTCATTCAATTCTATGATTCACCTCATCCTTCATAGACCCATCCGCCGACATGTCCACTCCCAAATATCTGAATACATTCACCTCCTCCATACTCTCTCCTCCAATCTGATATCCAATCTTTCGTCACCTATTCTTTTTGTTATCCTCATCACCTTACTCTTTCCTATATTCACTTTCAATTTTCTTCTTTTACACACCCTACCAAATTCATCCACCAACCTCTGCAGCTTCTCTTCAGAATCTCCCAAAAGCACAGTGTCATCAGCAAAAAGCAACTGTGACAACTCCCACTTTGTATTTGCTTCTTTATCTTTTAGCCCAACACCTCTTGCCAAGACCCTCGCATTCACTTCTCTTACAACCCCATCTATAAATATATTGAACAACCACGGTGACATCACACATCCTTGTCTAAGGCCCACTTTTACTGGGAAATAGTCCATATATATATATATATATATATATATATATATATATGCGCAGAGAATTCTGAGTTTGGAAATTAGGAGGAGGTGCGGGATTACCAAAACTATTATCCAGAGGGCTGAGGAGGGGTTGTTGAGGTGGTTCGGATATGTAGAGAGGATGGAACGAGACAGAATGACTTCGAGTGTATAAATCTGTAGTGGAGGGAAGGCGGGGTAGGGGTCGGCCTAGGAAAGGTTGGAGGGAGGGGGTAAAGGAGGTTTTGTGTGCGAGGGGCTTGGACTTCCAGCAAGCATGTGTGAGCGTATTTGATAGGAGTTCTTGGAGACAAACAGGTGTATTTGCGGCAGTGAATTGGCAGACCGATTCAGGTACCATTATCTTGTTTGCCGTAGATCCGAGGGAGAGATTGCAGGGCATGAAGAAGTTAACAAGATCATCAAAAAGGAGCCTCACAACAGCCGGATGCCTAACAATAAGGGAGCCACCCCAACTATGCAGATCTAATGGTAACCAAAAGCATCCAGATAGTATTACCCTTCAAGCCTGGACAGATGGCAAGCAGGTAGTATAGGACTATACATGTGCGTCCACACTGACTGATACCTATTTCTAGTACACCAGGGAGGAAGGAGGGGCAGCTGCCAGCTTCAGGGATTCCGAAAAGTCTAGAAAATACGATGAACTTACCCATCATTATATGTTTGTTCCCATAGGCTCAGAGGCCCTTGGCTCATGGGGAAAAGAGTGCATGTAAGTTCCTTAAGAAGTTAGGCAGAAGGCTCATAAGGGTAACTAGGGATACCAGGGTGGCTAGTTTTCTATCCCAACAACTCAGCATTAAAGTTCAGAGGGGTAATGCCTGCTGTATCCTGGGTACGCGCATTGTAATCTGTGATAAACACGTAGCAATATGTACTTGATATGTATCCCTCAAACTTTATATACTGTATATGCCATCTTTGTACCAGCAATGTATCTTTTAAAGTAACAAAATATGCCTAATGATAACAAACAAAAGATGGGGTGGTAGGGATGTATATATTTGTATGAGGTGTACGTGTGCATATATATATACATGGAGGCAAAAAATATACTGTACAAATGACACACACACATACTTAACAGAACAGACGAAATGATAGTTCATCAGACAATAACATGATTAGGGATTCTAAAGAAGATATTTTAAATCTTAACCTGAGCAATGAAGGTAACAATAATACAGCGAAAAACCCAAGTTTACTCTCAGAAGGGTGTTAGAAGGTTGATCTATTACGTTCAGGTTCTTGCTGACAGTGAGAGCAGAGTTTCAGGGAGAAACAGAGTAGGACGGGATCTTTCCGTTAGATTTCCATGATAACATCAATAAGATTTCTCAAAACCTTTCTCGGGTTCATAAATTAGATTTTACGGGAAACATAGATAGAAATGGAGTGGATTATATTTTGAATATATTTTGTGATATATCCGTCAAAGATTTTATGGCTGTGGCCTGGCATGGTGGTATAAAATATAGCACAATTCTGACATCAAGTTTGTATATGTTGCAGTTGAGTGCAGTGGATGTAGGTGTGCCGATAACCGTTTATATTCAAGGTATTAAAAATTAGTAACATTGCAATATGGACTGACAGCTTTACAATGAATAAGGAGCCGTAAAGTTGCAGAAATCAGTCAGATAAAGGTATATAAAGTTGTCACACCCGAACATACCGTTCTGATCGTCCACACTGCAGGACAAGACAATCATACATATTTGTTGAATCCGATCAGTGGTACATTATTTATGAATCAATAGAGATAGTTAACTGGCCAGAGCAGACAGCGGACAGCAGACAGCGGATGCAGTACCAGCAGCGATAACAACGATCACGGTAGCTCCAACATTGGTCATAGATGGTGCGAGGAATTCTACATCACATAAATTAAAGTTACAGATTTAGTAATTTGTTTCATCAGAGAGCAATGGGATAAGGATTCCATATTCTTGCCAACTATTGGTTGCAACGGCTCAAAGAGGAAGTTTGTAATTTAGAATATGAAAATCTTAAACGAGATGATAAACTCTCTTAAAAAAATATCTGTGTCAAATTGTGAGTTGTAGTGGGAGAGCATTCATGTGGACCACATTACTTAAAAAAGCATATGGCTTTCATACCAAGTCATTTATCCTCATAACTATTCATACCTCCTATGGTTTATTTGTAGTCCGTTTGAGACTTTTTTATATATATATATATATATATATATATATATATATATATATATATATAATATATATATATATATATTATTTAATCACGAACGAGTGGTATTGATCAATAACAACACTGCACTAGTCAAGGACTCGAACCCATGTTGTACTGGCCCGCCTCATGGTGAGCCAGAACTACATGACGCCTTAAACCACATGACCACTCAATCCTACAAGAATGGCGCAGCCAGCAGTGCTACCTGTTTTACCGCCATCCGAGGACATACGGTGTTGTGGGAGCTTCTAGGCTAATTTCATTCTCATCTTTGTTTGGTGTACTAGTCCACGAGCAACATATATATATATTATTGTAACCACGAACGAGTGGTATTGACACGGAATATCCGTGTATTTGTGGCGATGCGCAAGCCGACCAATATGGTCGACATGGTCTTAACTGTTCCAAAACCAAGGGCTGGCATGCAAGACACAATGAGGTCAACGACATCATAAAGAGAACTCTTGCTACAAATAGATGCCCAGCAGAAAGCCCCAATCACTAGCAGCCAACAATACCCACAACCCAGGAAACCGCCCTGATGGGATCACCATCTATCCTTGGAAGAATGGCAAACTCTTAGCATAGTCTATACCTGTGTGTTGACGCTGGCTGACACCTACATCCATCACAGTGTTGGGCGACAGGGAGGAGCTGCTGACCACAGGGAGGAGTGCAAGATCGGCAAGTACAGAAACATAAGACAACAGTATCAATTTGTCCCAGTGGGATAGAGACCTTGGGTTCATGGGGAAAAAATGCTACATGTTTCCTTAAAGAACTGGGTTCCAGACTCATCGACACCACCAGGGAGCCAAGGGCAGCCACTTTCATGTTCCAGAGCTTCAGAGGGGCCATCCAGAGGGGAAATGCATGCTGCATATTGTGCTCACGCCCGGCTTCAGAGGAGCTGGAAGATATTCATAATCTTTGATATATTGTACCAATGTTGGTGTTTTCTGTCAATGTATTCTGTCTATTAATAAAGTTCACATATAATATAAAATATAGGGGGTGGTAGAAGAAAATATTCAGACAGCTCCGGGGAGAACCTTGAGTTTTCCCTGAGGTACGTTTATTGTCTTCTCTGGGGATGAGGGTCCCCAGTAAAGTTCTAGAACTGAATGTTGTACTCGCTATCCAAGGACACACCGGTGGTGTGTACTAGCTCAACAAGCAGTATATTATATTATTGTAACCACGAACGAGTGGTATTGATCAATAACAACACTGCACTAGCCAGGGGTCGAACCCATGCTGCTTTAGCCCACCTCATGGTGAGCGCTCACCATGAGGCTGGCGAAAGCAGCATGGGTTCGACCCCTGGCTAGTGACGTGTTGGTATTGATCAATACCGAGACCAGAGTAGCAATTTCCAGCTAATTTCAGGTCACTGATAATGAATATTATGGTTAAAATTGTTTGTTAGCTCTACTTTTCAATATAGACCTACGTGTCACAACCGGTTCCAAAAGGCTTGCGGCAGTGTGTTTCTTACCAACACTCACAGTCTCACTGACCTTCATTATTGTTCCACCAGTCATACAAGGTGGTTGTGCTCTCCAAGTTTATATTTTGAGGTGAAAGGTTGGTGATTTTCTTAGCCAAACACTTTTTAAACTTATAATAAATATTCAGTGAGCAAGTTATTGATATGCATGTCAGGCATATTATATTAATTTTATTTTCCTACTGAATGATATAAATACTTCAGCTTAGCTGTCATGCAAAGTATTATAATGATAAATTAATGAATAAATTTTCTGTTTATCTTCTAATTGTTTATTAGTTTTCTTCTTGCAGAAGCCTCGTACTTGTGTGAATATTGCAGACAACTTCTGCTACATTTGTGGTGAGGTGACCTTTGCATCACAGAAGCGCCATATAACTGCTATGGTTAGAAAGTCATATCACCTATATTTTGGATGCAAGATTGGTGACCAGGATAAAAACTGGGCTCCACACATATGCTGCAACAATTGTGCTACTAACCTTCGCCAATGGTTGAACAGGACGAGGAAAAGAATGCCTTTTGCTGTGCCAATGACATGGCGGGAGCCAACAGATCATACCAACAATTGTTATTTCTGCATGGTACCTCCAGTAAAAAGGGCTTGTCAAAGAAAAAAAAGGGGTCCATTGAATATCCAAATATTCCATCAGCTATTCGCCCAGTTCCACATGCAGAAGGTCTACCTGTTCCTGATGTACCAACTTCGGTATCCTTCGAGTCAGATGAGGAAAGTGGTGAGGAGGAAGAAGAGAAGGATGACACTGCTGGATTACACAGTGACCGAAACTTTCATGAAGCACATTCCTCTAGGCCACATCTCATAACAAAAGGGGACCTCCATGACCTTGTCAGGGATCTGCAACTACCCAAAAATAAGGCAGAGCTGCTGGGCTCTCGTCTTCAAGAGTGGAATCTCCTAGCAGCTGATGTGAAGATTTCAAAATTTCGTGACCGTCAGCAGCAGTTCAACGATTTCTTCGTAATGGAAGGTGATTTAGTGGCATGCAGCAATATTAATGGTGTGATGGAAGCACTTGGCATCGACTACGAACACAGTCACTGGAGGCTGCTCACAGATTCATCAAAAACGAGTCTGAAAGTTGTCTTGCTGCATAACGGCAAAAGTAAACCATCAGTTCCTGTGAGCTATGTTCCACATATGAAAGAAACTTATGAGAATATACGACATATGTTGCAATGCATGAAATATGATGAACATCAATTGCTGCTCTGTGGTGACTTTAAGGTTGTTGCTCTTGTGATGGGCTTGCAGGGCGGATAAACCAAGTACTGCTGCTTTCTATGTGATGGGACAGTCGTGCAAGAGGTTGCCACTACATCAGGAGAGACTAGCCACCTCGTCAATCATTGGAGTCTGGGATGAACAATGTTCAACATCCACCTCTCATTGAACCAAACAAAATTTTGCTACCACCACTACACATAAAACTGGGGTTCATGAAAAACTTTGTAAAAGCTATGGACAAATCCGGTCAGGGATTCAAGTATTTAACATCAAAATTCCCCTCACTGAGCGACGATAAGATAAGAGAGGGAGTCTTCAATGGTCCTCAGATTTGAGAGCTTCTTAAAGATGGTGACTTTGAATCAGACCTTCATGGGGAAAGAAAGCTGCTTGGGAAGCATTCAAGTTAGTGGCGAAGGGATTTCTGGGAAACAGAAGGGAAGGCAACTATGAAGAATTGGTGGAAAACCTCATCAAGACTTACAAGAACATGGAATGTAACATGTCACTTAAAATATACTTTTTGGACTCACATTCAGACTTTTCCAGAGAACTGTGGGACAGTTTGTGAAGAAGATGGTGAAAGGTTTCACCACGATATTTCAACCATGACAAAATGGTACCAGGGCAAATGAGGCTTGCAGGCAATTGCTGGACATTGGCAAGAGATGATTCTTCAGTCCACTATAAGCGTCAAGCACAAGTGTAGAGAGTAAGTACGGATTAGAGTTTAAAACAAGCGACATATATTGTATGTTATAATAAAATAATCAAATATTACATGTCTCGTATCTTTAAACCTAGAGCCAATAAGCATTTTTCAAAGGTGATATTTGGATTCAGGACATGAAAATGCATAAGAATTAACTAATCTCATTTAAGAAGCATACAACTTTTCAAAAATTATTGACCAGTGTTATGTGAGAAGCCACAACAGCGCTTGGAATTTCTTTAATTTTTCACAGTGGTTGTTCAGCATAATTTTTAATATATATATATATATATATATATATATATATATATATATATATATATATATATATATATATATATATATATATATATATATATATATATATATATATATATATATATATATGTATACATACTATCTGTTGATATGAACACGAGAGGGATTCTGTCTGTCTGAATTTAAGAAGATACGAAGATATTGATTGGTTGGTGTAAAGTCTAAGGGAAACCAAACACACATTTCACTACCTCTTTAGACTTACTAATTTCAGACAATTGCCCACCTGGGTGACCAATGTGCACGAAGGGGGACGATTTCTCTCCTAAAACGACACTACTGCGCTACGACGGTACTAACTTATACGGAAATGTTTGTGTGATTCATATTCTCTCTCTCTCTCTCTCTCTGTCACACCAATATACAGTCTTATTTATTATTTTTAAACGATACGCGAGTTTACCCAAATATGAAATTGAAGCTTCTTGTTCTGCTGTTGATATTACCAAGAAATCTTCCTCTCTCTTCTCTTGTGACCTTTAATGCTCTTATCTGCGGTCATCACCTCTCCTTGTGCCCAACAAGGTAAACATTTTCATTCAGTTTCTCTTAGGAATTTATATTTATTAGCTCTAGCAGCGTTTGCAATTTTTTCTATACATAATTTTTAGCGTGGACACATGTGCGTGCCTGTATACGTACATGTGCGTGCCTGTATACGTACATGTCCGTGCCTGTATACGTACATGTGTGTGTGTATGCGAAGAATTCTTTTTACACTGGTAATAATACCGCCACTTTCATGTTGCATGGATATAATAAATGAATTATTCATGTGTTGAGTTCTTAGTTGTGTTGCTCGCTGTGTTGCCCGCTGTGTTGCCCGCTGTGTTGCCCGCTGTGTTGCTCGCTGTGTTGCTCGCTGTGTTGCAGAGGAGCATTAACTGCTCAACCACATTTTAAAGTGTGTTTATCTGAGGTCGCAAATGACTTTTTGGATTTATTTTTGGTTTTCAAACATTTTAAATAAATATACAACTATATAATGAGAGAAAAAAATAATATATGTTAAGAAAATACGTATAGCTTTGTTACTAATGTCGTATTTTAGCTCCTGGTACGAGGCAGCATCAAACTTTCAAAGCATAAATGGAAGTCAAAATCAGCATGTTTACTGCATGAAGCCTTAAAGATAAGACAGAGGAAGATGAGGAGAGAGGAGGAAGAGAGAGAGAGGAGGAAAGAGAGAGAGAGTGAGAGAGGAGGAAGAGGAGGGAGAGGCAGGAAGAGGCTGCAAGTCCTGGCTCTCCCAAGAAACTGATGAAGATTACATCGTGTGCGACCCTAAGTTTAGATACTGTGTTCCTGAAATATTGACCAAGTTCCTTCCCTCATGCTTATATGTCTGTCTTTATGCCTGCCTCTCTGGCTGCCTCCCTCCCTCCTTGCTTGCCTCTCTCCCTCCTTACCTACCTATCTACTTACCTACCTACCAGCCAGTTACTCTCTCCTTGCCTCCTCCTTTGTGCTTGTTATAGTTTTCATTATCATCACTATATCTACCCCATCATCTTCAATGTCATCCCCGTCCCCGTCCTCTGTCCTCCGTCCCCTCCCTGTCCCCTGTCCCCCGTCCCCCTTCCCCTCTTCCCATCCCCACTTCCCCTCCTACGTTATCCTTGCATTCAGCACTTAAGCAGGTTTTGCCCTCACCCACGTCCCACCTCTGGAAACTTGAGCAAGCTCTCCCAGGAGGAGCGGCGAGAGACAAGATTACGACCCACCTCTCCAGAAGCTCTAAAAGCAGAGAGCGAGATAATGCTTACATAATCCTATTACAAAGGATGGAAACAAAAGAATTTTAAGTCCAGGTTTAGAGTCCATCTTGTCTCGGAAACTCTGAGGCAGACAAGGCTAGATCTGAGCACTTGTTAGTTGCCTCAGTGTTGTCTTCGACCACGCCGGCCGTGTCAATTGCAGATTATACATATTACCTTCATTTGGGAAGCGCTGTGCTCGTAGGGGTCATATACCATCTTTGAAATGGGAGAAAATCAGGTTTGATACACAGAAAGAGGGCAGTCCAAATTCCTTGAATCAGAGCCTTGACCGGTATCTTACCCTTGAAGGGAGCGACCTGGGCAGCTACACTGGGTCACTTCATCCTCTCCAGGAATAATGTTATATTTTAATTATTTTCAACAAGTGAGGATTCTGGCTCATCTGATATATATAAGACGTTGTCTTAAGAGGTTTTTTTCCTCTGAGAAACGAAGATTAGGTGATGGTAATTCGCTTGATTAATTATCGTTGCAAAGCCTTTAAGAGGGTTGAAGACCAGTTGGACTTTCCATTCTTACAGTCACACACATCTGAGATGAAAACGGTTTTAAATCGGAAAGGAAAAACAGGCATCTATGCACCATTCAAATGGTGAATCAGCAATGAATAAATCCAAAGAAAACTTAAACCTATCACAGCAGACAAAATATTTTTGCCAAATTTTCACTGGAAGCCAAACACGAAGACAAAAAAGAAGGAAAGCCTACCAGCGTTGCTTTGGGCACCCCTATGCCTCCCAGTCACACTGGGAGGGTTGCCTAAGCTCATTGCCGATCCTCTAGTGACAGATTCAGTGCCTTTTTAAAGGTTGATTTCAGGTGTGCGTCATATTCGTCAAGTGTTGGGTTGTCAAAAGAGGGTGCGCACCTCAAGAAGTGAGTGAGTGTTGGCATAGTAAGACACCTTGTGAGGAGATACAGGGCATCAAGATCGCTTATTTTCTCCTCCATTCTCTTCAGGTCATTCAATTTGTCCTTGAGGACCGTATCGATGGCCTGGTTACCCAGCGGTGCTCCCAAGAGGGTACTGTTGGACGGAGTGGTAGTAGAGACTTCTGGGAGGATTGTTCGCACAGCACTGATTATTTCCTGGTTCGTTGTGAGGATTTCACACTTGGAGGGATTGAGGATGAGTCCCAAGTCTTCTCCCTGTGTCTTCACCAGTTGGAGGTCCTCTAACAAGGACTCCCCAGTACCTGCCAGAGTGCCATCATCCAGGCACCAGATGTTGAGCTTGCTGCATAGGCTGGAAGTTAGTTCTCTTACTGCCAAGCAGAAGGGAAGTGGAGCGAGTGGATCACCCTGCTGAACACCCTCTGATGAGGGAATTTCATGTTCTCCAAACAAAAGAATTGAGGGTTTGGCTGTAGTCAGCTGAAATGAAGGGAAAAAGACTGGGGAACCAATCCTGAACGGCCGGCAAGACCACATCTCTCTTCACCATATTAAAGGCATTTCTAAAATCAAGTTTGACTACGGCCTTGTCTTCTGGTAGGTCCCTGATGTAGGCCCTTGCCGCATGAGCTGCGGCTTCACTGCCTTGAGAGACCCCAAAGCCCAGTTGATGTGGCTGAAGTAAACTGGCAGCTTCTAGGCGAATGTTTCTTACTGCTGCTTTGGCAACGAGACGGCGAAGTGTGTTACCAACAGCAATGGGTCTGATTTCCCCATCCTTCTTGTTCAAAGTGCATAATGAGGCTCCAAAAAAAGAAGGGTTTAATTTCTTCTGGGATTCGCCCAGCCAGGCAGTTGTTGACGAAAGTTGTTAACTCGGTGAGAAGAAATGATGCAGATGCGCCGAGTACTGGATTTACCATCTCTTTGAGGTGTTGTGGTCGAATTCCAGTGTAACCTCCTGCAGATCCTGCTGGAAATGACACTATCGCCTTATAGACTTCT
>WNWK01015873.1:0-46521 GCA_009830355.1 Cherax destructor | reverse complement strand
GTCCCACGACCATGACACAAGACACAGATCACTATTTGACATACCCGAGTCCATACTAACCAATGTAAAATTCTATGCACATAAAGCGCCCCAGAATCTGGAATTCATTACCAGTAAATATTAAGTTAACCTTGTCGGAAAATCAATTCAAGACTCTTCTCAAAATCACCTACTCACCCTATACTAAATACTCATACTGTAACAAACTTTCAAACCCAATATTAATTTACTGAAGATAATCTCAATTTGATATGTTCATCCTCCTTAACACTTGTTGCAATTTCATATCATCATATTGTCATTTAAAATCTTATAGTATAATCATTTTCTTAATTTGAAATAAAATATATAACTAGAAGAAACTCAATAAATTTTTCTAGTATTGTTATTATACTAGTATAGCATCAACATACTGTAACTTGAAATAAAATATACAACTAGATTAAACTCAACCAATTTCTCTTGTATTGTCTTTTAATAGAATGTATAATCATATTATAATTTAAAATAATACAAAACTAGAATAAACTCAATAAATTTCTTTAGCATTAAGTACTTAGTGAATAAGTTTTTAGAATAAACTGCCCCTAATGCCATGGCATGCCAGTGGCTCTCCTTGCATTACAGTTTTATAATTGTAACTACCAATAACAGTGTACACTTGTAACATGCATCAAAATAAAAATATTATTATTATTATTATTATTATATACATTCCAAACACACCTCTTCACATATCAATTAGCCAAACCCCCTCAATAACAGTACAGGACGGCGAGGGCGGCCGGATCGTCACTTCAAAAACACAGCAGCGTCCCTATGGGGTCGGCCCAGCCACCGCTACCCTCATCCAGAACATATCTCCTCCTATTTCTTCAGTTCACACTCTTCCTTCTGAGCCCCGACCATGTCCGAGCCCAGGGTGTGTACTGGTACACCATATAAGTGCCAAAGGCTTGAGTTAGCTACACAAAAAGGAATGCAACATCACAAAAACTTAGCTGAAACTCGGCAGAGCCTCGTCAACCACCCATGCCGCACTCACGTGTGTCCCCCAAGCGACGCCACTACGTCACCACAAACATTTGGAAAATATATCCCTAGCTGGATTTCCCTAAATTCACAGCTTAAACTTACTTACAGTATTCACAAAGTGCATAGCATATTTATAAAAGTATGATTTACATTTATCTAAAGGCTATACATTATTATTACTATTTTTTCTAATTACATAGAATTTATGGCACACTCCACCAATAGCTATATATTACGTATTTTTACATGTCATGCAGATTTTATAAATATGCTATGCACTATTATTACTATTTTTTCTAATTACATGAAATTTATGGCACACTTCTCCAATAGCTATATACAGTGGTACCCCGGTTTACGATATTTTTTCGTTCCAGAATGCTGTTCAAGTGCCATTACCAAACGAATTTATTCCAATAAGGAATAATGTAAAATAGACTAGTCCTTTTAGACCCCCAAAAATACACTTACAAAAGCATTTAAAAAATAAACTTACATAAAAGGGCGAGTTTGGAGACCATCGTAAACCGGGGTACCACTGTATTACGTATTTTTACATGTCATGCAGAAACCTGCATAACACACACATATAATGACTGGATACTCCATCAACTGCAGTTAGCACTTCAAAGCTCCAAGCTCTGTGTGTGTGTGTACTCACCTAGTTGTGGTTGCAGGGGTCGAGTCATAGCTCCTGGCCCCGCCTCTTCACTGGCCGCTACTGGGTCACGCTCCCTGCTGCATGAGCTTTATCATACCTCTCCTTAAAGCTATGTATGGAACCTGCCTCCACTACATCGCTTCCCAAGCTATTCCACTTCCCGACCACTCTGTGACTGAAGAAATACTTCCTAACATCCCTGTGATTCATTTGAGTCTTCAACTTCCAACTGTGTCCCCTTGTTGCTGTATCCCATCTCTGGAACATTCTGTGTGTGTGTGTGTGTGTGTGTGTGTGTGTGTGTGTGTGTGTGTGTGTTATGTGTGTGTGTGTGGCTTGTGTGTGTGTGCTGTGTGGTGTGTGTGTGTGTGTGTGTGTGTGTGTCTGTGTGTGTGTGTGTGTGTGTGTGTGTGTGTGTGTGTGTGTGTGTGTGTGTGTGTGTGTGTGTGTGTGTGTGTGTGTGTGTGTGTGTGTGTGTGTGTGTGTGTGTGTGTGTGTGTGTGTGTGTGTGTGTGTGTGTGTGTGTGTGTGTGTGTGTGTGTGTGTGTGTGTGTGTGTGTGTGTGTGTGTGTGTGTGTGTGTGTGTGTGTGTGTGTGTGTGTGTGTGTGTGTGTGTGTGTGTGTGTGTGTGTGTGTGTGTGTGTGTGTGTGTGTTGTGTGTGTGTGTGTGTGTGTGTGTGTGTGTGTGTGTGTGTGTGTGTGTGTGTGTGTGTGTGTGTGTGTGTGTGTGTGTGTGTGTGTGTGTGTGTGTGTGTGTGTGTGTGTGTGTGTGTGTGTGTGTGTGTGTGTGTGTGTGTGTGTGTGTGTGTGTGTGTGTGTGTGTGTGTGTGTGTGTGTGTGTGTGTGTGTGTGTGTGTGTGTGTGTGTGTGTGTGTGTGTAGGAAACACTTGAAATGTTTCGGCCCAGCCGGGAATTGAACCCGGGCCTTCCGTGCGTGAAGCGAGAGCTTTAGCCACCATGCCATCGGGGTGTGTGTGTGTGTGTGTGCATGTGTACTCACCTAATTGTACTCACCTAATTGTGGTTGCAGGGGTCGAGACTCAGCTCCTGGCCCCGCCTCTTCGCTGTCCGCTACTGGGTCTCTGCTCTCCCTGCTCCATGAGCTTTATCATACCTTGTCTTAAAACTATGTATGGTTCCTGCCTCCACTATATCTTTCTCTAGACTATTCCACTTCCTGACTACTCTGTGGCTGAAGAAATGCTTCCTAACATCCCTTTGACTCATCTGAGTCTTCAGCTTCCAGTTGTGTCCCCTTGTTTCTGTGTTCCCTCTCTAGAACATCCTGTCACTGTCTACCTTGTCAATTCCCTGCAGTATTTTGTATGTCGTTATCATGTCTCTTCTGACCCTTCTTTCCTCCAGTGTTGTTAGTCCTATTTCCGTCAACCTTTCTTCATAAGACAGACCCCCGAGTTGTGGAACTAACCTTGTCGCAAACCTTTGCACTTTCTCTAGTTTCTTTACGTGCTTGACCAGGTGTGGGTTCCAGACTGGTGCTGCATATTCTAGTATGGGCCTGACGTACACGGTGTACAGTGTCTTGAACAATTCCTTGTTAAGGTAACGGAACGCTAATCTTAGGTTTGCCAGTCGCCCATATGCTGCCGCAGTTATCTGGTTGATGTGTGCCTCTGGAGACATGCTTGGCGTTATACTCACCCCAAGGTCTTTCTCCTTTGCCGAGGTTTGTAGCCTTTGTCCGCCTAGCCTGTACTCTGTCAGCGGTCTTCTTTGCCCTTCTCCGATCTTCATGACTTTGCATTTGGTGGGATTGAATTCGAGAAGCCAGTTGCTAGACCAGATGTCAAGTTTGTCCAGGTCTGTTTGAAGTCCTGTGTGTGTGGGGGGGGGGGCATCTAAATTTGCTGAGTCAGGGTAAGGCAGCTGTCAAAATGACATACTATTATACCATTACTCACCACTCTCACTGCCTGTCAACACAAAAGGGGACCCATGTCTTCTTCCCCACAACCTCCTTCCTTTCTTTCATACTTACCTTCCTAGCTTCCTTTCTTTCTGCCTTCCTTTCTTACATATTTCCTTCCTTCATTCCTCTCATCTCTTCCTTCCTTCCTTTCTCTCTTTCTTTCTTTCTTAATTCCTTCCTTCTTCCTTTCCTCCTTCCTTACTTCTTCTTTCTTTCCTTCCTTCCTCTCATCTCTTCCTTCCTTCCTTTCTTTCTTTCTTCCGTCCTTCCTTCTGGTATCCTGGGCATTGCTTTCGGTCACAAACTCCTCAAAACCATGAAATTTATCTTCAGAGACACTTCCATCTTGTTAGAGCTATCATTGAGGAAGAGAACAGTCCCAGATGCGCCAAGGAGTTAGATAATTCTTACCGCTAGGCATGCTGAACAAGGACTACTGAAATGGTGTTCCCACAATGCACCACTGGCTGCCCGATTTTTTTTATACTGTGCACACTGACCACACAGACCCATTCTCTCGCATGTGGGCCTACCAGCTTTCTCCTGCTTGATTTGAGGCCGCTAGAATTTATGCGTATTAATACGTCCGAAACATTGGCTCGTAAGACGTATATATACGACCGAAACAGTCAAAGGGTTAAGGAGTTTGTAGACACTGAACAATTCAAACCCCAACAAGTGTTTAATTGTGATGAAACAGGCCTCTTTTGGAAGAAAATGCCAAAGAGGACCTACATTACAGAGGAGGAAAAGGCACTGCCAGGACACAAGCCTATGAAAGACAGGCTAACTCTCATGTTGTGTAGTAATGCTACTGGGGATTTTAAAGTGAAGCCTTTACTGGTGTATCACTCTGAAAATCCCAGTGTTCAAGAAACACAATGTGAACAAGAATAATTTGTGTGTCTTGTGAAAGGCTAACACCAAGGCATGGGTCACGAAGACAATTTTCCTGGAATGGCTCACTGGAGTGTTTGGCCCCAGTGTGAAGAAATACCTCCTGGAACAGAAATTGGGACTCAAGTGCCTCCTGCTACTGGACAATGCTCCTGCTCATCCTCACAACTTGGATGACTATTTGTCTGAGAACTTCAGTTTCATCACAGTGAAGTTCTTGCCTCCTACACCACTCCTCTCCTCCAGCCCATGGAATAGCAGATCATTTCTAACTTCAAAAAACTCTACACCAAAGCAATGTTTCAAAAGTGCTTTGAAGTGACCTCGGACACTAATTTGACCCTAAGAGAGTTCTGGAAAGATCACTTCAGTATCCTCCATTGCATAGGCCTTATAGGTAAGGCTTGGGAGGGAGTGACTTCCAGGACTTTGAACTCTGCTTGGAGACCACTGTGGCCGGATTGTGTTGAAAAGAGGGATTTTGAAGGATTTGAGGCTGACCCTGACCCTGACGACTCTGTGCCTGTTGTGGAAGGTATTGTGGAATTGGGCAAGTCCCTGGGGTTGGAGGTGAGTGGTGAGGAAGTGGAAGAGTTGGTGGAGGACCACTCAAGAGCTGCAAGAGCTTCATCTCCAACAGCATCAGACCACAGTAGAGGAAATTGATTCACAGGAGGAGGAAGATGGGCAGGGTGAGGTGCCTTCTTCACGGATTAAGGAAATGTTCTCAAAGTGGAATGATGTGCAAAGTTTCGTTGAAGAATTTCACCCTGAGCAAGCTGAAGCAAGCCACATGTGCAACTTTTTCAATGACAAAACCTTGTCCCACTTCAGGAAAATGTTAAAGAGATGCCAGAAACAGAGGACTCTGGACAGTTATTTTTCTAGACAGCTGTCTAGTGACTCTCAAGCTGGTCCTAGTGGTATTAAAAGACAAAGAAGGGAAGTAACCCCAGAGAGGGACTTGTTACCTGAAGTCCTTATGGAGGGAGATTCCCCTTCCAAACACTAAGCCCTCACCCTGTCCTCCTCCCTATCTTCCAGATGCCAGAAAGTCTCTTCAATAAAGGTAAGTAAATGTTATTTTAAATGTTTAATTATAAATTTATTATACACTATATAGTATATTTATAATTGTTTTGTGTATTTAAAAGTATAGTTAATCTTTACAAAATTAATTTTTTGTGAATATTTTTGGGTGTCTGGAATGGATTAATTGTATTTACATTATTTCTTATGGGAAATAAGGGTTCAACTTTCGAACAATTCGAGTTAAGGTCTAGCTCCTGGAACGGATTATGACTGAAAGTTGGGGGTCCACTGTACAGTGGACCCCCGGTTAACGAAAAAACTTCATACCAGAAGCCTGCTCAAGTGCCATTACCAAACGAATTTACTTCCTTAAGAAATAATGTCACGTAGGTTAGTCTATTTCAGACCCCCAAAAAATACACTTACATAATTGTACGATTTCTGGGGTGTTCGTTAACCAGGGTCCACTGTATATTGTAATAAACAGAATAGAGGAAATCAGCTCTAATACACATTACTTAGGTATTCATACTGGTCAGAGAGCCCATCCTAAGTCCGAGCCATCAGTAAACAAGTAAGTCGCTAAGTGAGGAGAGGCTGTATATACAAACGCATATTTTCAGTTGATCTTGAATAATGTTATCAAGTTTGCTCCACTTTTGATTACCAATACTCAAATGAACCTTATAATACAAGAATGTGAAGGACTTATCGTTTTGCATATACAAGTTCCTATATGCTACATTCATTATACCAGTTATCTCTACATTCTCTCTCTCTCATGTTTCCTTCAATGACTTTTCTTCCCTCTAACCTTGCTCTTTGCACGATAAGTCGAGAATTATCACTTTTTCACTGATGGGAAGCACTTCACGGTTTCTCTTAGGCTTTGAAGAACTGCCACCGTCATGATTTTTGCACTTTGAGGCCATTATTAAGCAAAATTAAGGGTTATTTTGGGTCACGATAAACCATGGATAACTGAAACCGTGGATACTGAAGCCGCAGATAGAGGGTTCTGCTGTATTCTATATCCAGGTACAATATTTTGTACCTTCTGTATCACTTGATAAAGTTGAACATAGACCAGAATGTCCCAGTACAAGTTTGTTCTGCAACCTGTGTCTTTTATTCATTATTGTCAGTAACAAGTCGTTTGTTACAAACTGTTACCAGATGCCATGACTAGTTAAACAGTCCTCTAATTTTTGCTCTAAGGTCTTATAAGTTATATTTTTCAAAACAAAATGTTTTCAAAAATAATTTTGGTACAGTATCACACTACAGTGGACCCCCGAGTTTCGTAAAAACTTCACTCCTGAAGTCTGCTCAAGTGCCATTACCAACGAATTTACTCCCCTTTAAAGGAAAAATGTCACGTAGGTTAGTCTATTTCAGACCCCCAAAAATACTTTTCCACAAGCACTTACAATATTATACTTACATAAATGTACGATTTCCGGGGTTTACGAAACTCGGGGGTCCACTGTATATGGCATTTAGTTTGTGCTTTTAACACTTTAGCAACTGAGAGAAAGGCAGAGCTATTCCAAAAATTGCAATTAAATTAATATTTTCTAGAACAGAAAGTGTCCTATGCCAATTCATTCAGAAGGATTTCATTCCATTAACATGAACCAGCTATTTTTATGTTTATTTTTTTGTGTCTCCGCAGGATATCAACACTAGCCAGCTGGGACCATATGAAAAAGGAGGAACTAATCTCACCAGTGGGAGAAAGCCCGACCTGGTACCCATGGCACTGTTGGGCGAGGGTAATAACGAGGATAAGGTGAGAAGACTGATAGTAGTTCTTTCTTACACTAACTTATGATGATATAGTGTGTAGGTTATGCTGTTATCAACTGATCAGTTTGAATGTCCCATGGTGGATGACTGCCCCCTGGTGGATGAAATGTCTTCTAATAAGATACTATAACTGTCAGAGTTAGCTGGCCTTGAGTCCTGGAGGTGAGAAGGGTAGTGTGTACACTCTGAAGGATGGGTAGGGATGTTAACCTTGGTTTCTTGAGGTGATACAGTGTGTTCACTTGTAAATCCAAGTAAAACCTATCCCACTCATTTCTCTCATAGCAACAGTTCTCTTACTACTGCTTCTGGTGTCATGAGAGGATCTATAGTGAACCTCTCTACCCAACATCCACTATCATTAGGGTATAGGGTCCTTGTTTACTATAAGTGCCAACACATTATTTATTCCATCAGTTTTCATATGCAACTTTTTAAATTTTCAACACTCATCAGCATCACCTGGTTGACCAGGCTAGCACCAGCCAAGCCTGGCCCATGACCTGGCTCCAGGAGAAGAAAGACTCCCGGATCTCATCAAACATTAAGGTACTCTCCTTCCATTCATAAGGAGAATTATCAACAAACCCCTAGCTGTCTTGAAGAGGGAATGTCATCAGTTCCTGATCAACCAGGCCATCAACCAGGAGGGGGCAGCTAATTGTGGAACTGTACAGCTGACCTACCAGTAAACATTTTACACAAAGTATTACTATTAACACTACCCAAATTTAGATCACGTTTTATTTGGTTCAGAACTTCTGTGTCAGGTTTTTGGAAAGTGATATCAAACAAATCTTGAAACCCACTTATTTTCATCCATTACTTATTCTCCTGTACTTTCTGGTTCTGTTTTTTCTTTCTACTACAATATATTGTATCGATCGCATGCTGCCATCTCTTCTATCAGATACAACTATTGTATCGATCACATGCTGCCATCTCTTCTATCAGATACAACTATTGTATCGATCGCATGCTGCCATCTCTTCTATCAGATACAACTATTGTATCGATCGCATGCTGCCATCTCTTCTATCAGATACAACTTTGTACGATCATCTGCTTCTATCAGATACAACTATTGTATCGATCGCATGCTGCCATCTCTTCTATCAGATACACTATTGTATCGATGCATGCTGCCATCTCTTCTATCAGATACAGCTATTGTATCGATCACATGCTGCCATCTCTTCTATCAGATACAACTATTGTATCGATCGCATGCTGCCATCTCTTCTATCAGATACAACTATTGTATCGATCGCATGCTGCCATCTCTTCTATCAGATACAACTATTGTATCGATCGCATGCTGCCATCTCTTCTATCGGATACAACTATTTTACCAAGAATTTTACATAGTATTATCCTTCTTTATTTCCTTATATCCATGTCTGTAAGGACATTTTCCTCCAAACTTATATTGTCTTGTATTTTAACTTTATAAACTAGTGCCAGAGAACTTACATTATAACTTTATAAACTAGTACCATAGAACTTAATATTATTTTATATTTTAACTTCATAAACTAGCACTATTTCCCTCTTTTAACCCTTTCAGGGTCCAAGGGGTCTCGAAACTCGTTCTCAGGGTCCAAGAATTTAAAAAAAAAAAAAAAAATCTTATGAAATGATAGAGTATCTTTTTCCGATCATAACACCACAAAAATTATGAAATTTGATCGAAAACTAACGGAATTATGCTTTGCGAAGTTATCGGTATGGATGACATTTACGCATCGGCGATTTCGCCCACTTTGAGCCCCATTTTCGGCAAATTCCAATGTTTCAGTCTACTAAAATTATAGCTATTTCGCTAGAACTCCATTTCTTATATCGATTGAGTACAAGAAACTGCTATTTACCAATTACAACTACCTAAAATAGTGGTCAGAAAATGGCAATTTGGCCAATCTCTCACAAATTTCAAACGATGCCAATTTCAAAATAGGGTCCAGAATAAACAAGGCAGACATTCCTGGCACTAAAATAACATCTTCTCTGTTCATTAGTCACGTTTCCAGGCCCCTCTTACATTACTTTTGCTTATCATTTTGAATTTTTATTCTCACAAAAAAATAGAAGATTTACTGTTATGTATACAACTGCATCATTGTAAAAATGGTATAAACAATATCAGAGTACTTGTGCATGAATATTAGACTCGCGAGTTGATGTGTATTGGATGCATGGTGTGATTTGTTTACTCTTGAACATCGTCAAAAATCAAACATTTTCGCTACTTTGAGCTCAATTTCAAGGTACTTGTCATTGTCAAACTAATCAAAATCATCTCTATTTCTGTAATATATCTTCCATTCTATCAAATGAGACCAAGAAAACGAGAATACATCAATAAATACCATACGAAAATAGAATGCAAAGTCGCTGTTTTAAACCAAAAATACGGTCAGTTTTTTTCCTCATTATGCACTGTGTGGTGCAGGAATTTTTTATACTGCGCACACTGACCGCACAGACCCATTCTATCACATCTAGGCCTAACAGCCTGTTTCTGCTTGATTTGAGGGCACTAGAATTTAGGCGTACTAGTACGTCAATAACCCCAGGCGTAAGCCGTCTAAATACGTCTATAACCCTGAAAGGGTTAAAACTAATTATAATTTAAATTTCTAATTAATGAATTAACTTATTTGTATACTTTTTTAATTTCCTTTTAATACCATGTATTAGACCCTTAAAAAATAAAACTACAGTGGACCCTCAGAAATCGTACTGCTCCCAACTCGAACAATTATGTAAGTGTATTTTTGTAAGTGCTTTTGTAAGTGTATTTCTGGGGGTCTGAAACGGACTAATCTAATTTACATTTGTCCTTATGAGAACAAATTCGTTCGGTAACGACACTAGAACAGTATTCTGGAACAAATTATGTCCGATTTCCGGGGGTCCACTGTACTGGTACGTAGTTTTCAAGACTAAACGCAAGTTTTGCCTGAAATGCTGACAGGTGTGGTTGTATGAGATTTTTATAGCAGAGGAAAAGCTTATTTATAAGTTTTGCTCACAGCTGTGGTTTCTCAAATCAAAATGGAACTTACAAACTGCCTTAAATACTGTTGGTGAGGTGTAGAGTGTTTTAAATCAGGTTTCTGGGTTAGATGTTGAAGTGTTGGTAGGTGGGTGTGAGGGTTTTAGCTCACCTGACTATATCCAGGTGTCTGGCCACATAGGAACAATAACACATGGGGGTTTAGTGATGCTGAAACCACCCTTATTTTTTTTAGGATGTTGTGTACAGTCATCCCTTGGTTTTCGCTTGTCCCAGTTTTCGCCGATTTTGGTTTTCGCCGACTTTTTTCAGGGAAAATTTGTCTTAGTTTTCGCCGACCGTATGGGACCTGTCCACCAGTGCCGCGCACATACAAAGGCCATAGGCCCGCCACCCACGCACATTGTCACGCAGTCTAGCATTGTTTACGCTTGAGTGAACATCACCCCAGGAGTTTATACAAAACATTTATTAACAATTCATTGTTTTTGGGCCTTGATTATTGTGTGTGACTACTAAATAAGCTACCATGGGCCCAAAGAAAGCTCCTAAAGCCACTTCTTTGGTAAAGAAAGTGAGAAACACTGTAGAAATGAAGAAATAATAGAAAAATATGATAGTGAAAGTGAGAAACACGATGGAGTTTAACCCTTTACCAGGCCACGCATCAAATTTGAGACACTGCAACATTTGCAACCTATATTCTGATAATATAAGCAATTCTAAGACATATTTATTTGTGTTCATTTGTCAAGTTTATTTATTTTAGGCGCCTCTTAAATACCCTCTATGGCAGAATCAAATATGAGGCACACCTGGCCTGGTAAAGGGTTAAGAGTGTAGCAGGCATGCAGGGAGTGTAGCATGCATGCAGGGAGTGTAGCATGTATGCAGGGAGTGTAACAGGTATGCAGGGAGTGTAGCATGTATGCAGGGAGTGTAACAGGTATGCAGGGAGTGTAGCATGTATGCAGGGAGTGTAACAGGTATGCAGGGAGTGTAGCATGTATGCAGGGAGTGTAGCAGGTATGCAGGGAGTGTAGCATGTATGTAGGGAGTGTAGCATGTATGCAGGGAGTGTAGCAGGCAGGGAGGGAGTGTAGCAGGCAGGGAGGGAGTGTAGCAGGCAGGGAGGGAGTGTAGCAGGCAGGGAGGGAGTGTAGCAGGCATGCAGGGAAGTGACCCTGGATAAGGACTTGGTACCTAGAGTCCTTATGGAGGGGGATTCCCCTTCCAAAAATTAGGGTCTCTTCCCTCTCCCATCTTCCCTCTCTCCCATCCAGCAACATCAGTCTTCAATAAAGGTAAGTGCCACATTCAGTTCATTCATTTGTGCATGTAAATCTATCTTTAAGGCCCCCCAAATTTTTTTTTTCCAAACTTCTGGGTTTCTGAAACGGATTAATTGAATTTCCATTATTTCTTATGGGGAAAATAGTTTTGGTTTTCGCCGATTTTGGTTTTAGCCGATCCATCTGGAACGGATTAAAACCGAAAACCGAGGGATGACTGTATATGAACGATTGATATTTCCAGAAATCTCATGTGGTTTTTTTTTTAATGCTTCGGTCATTTCCCACTGAGGCAGGGTGACCCAAAAAGAAAGAAAAACCCCAAAACCTGGCAAAGTTCTCGCTTCACACACAGAGGACCCGGGTTCGATTCCCGGGGGTGGAAACATTTTGATGCGTTTCCTTACACCTGTTGTCCTGTTCACCTAGCAGCAAGTAGGTACCTGGGTGTTAGTCGACTGGTGTGGGTTGCATCCTGGGGAGACAAGATTGAGGACCCCAATGGAAATAAGACAGACAGTTCTCAATGACGCACTGACTTTCTTGGGTTATCCCGGATGGCTAACCCTCCGGGGTTAAAAGTCTGAATGAAATCTTAACACTTTCACCATCACTCATACATAATCACTATTTTTGCAGAGGCATTCACATATGACAGTTTAGAAGTCCCTCCAAACTGCCAGTATCCCAAACCCCTCCTTTAACCCTTTAACTGTCCACACGTAGATCTACGTTCACTCGCGTACTGCTCCGAATATTTAAAAAAAAAAAAAAATTAAATGAAGAGCTCATTTTTATAAACAGGATATCCTAAAAAAAATTTAAGGCCAGTACTTACAGAGATATAAGCCCTGAAGTTGGTGCTAAATGATGTGGTGTCGGCAACATGGAGCACTGCCGCTTGCAGAAACAATAAACATTTATCGTTTTTTACCAATTCTTTTCCATTTTCTGTTGTTTTCATGCTATGATAATAATGTTTTGATGCAGATCTTTTGATTTCATTGCCAATTCTTGTTTAGACACAAATGTTTGGTACTGAATTAGTAATCATACTGTCACAAACACACATGTTCACACTGATTGATGAATTTGTACACCTGGTTCAATCACATACTATTGTTTACATATATATACAAGGTATTTACAGGTCCCATTTATGTTTCTAGAAGTCCACCACTGTATGATACTCCAAGAAGCATGGATTCATACAGAGTGAAACTCCACATTGCTGACACATGTATCGTGTGTCTTTTCGCACTTGGGGTCGCTGTGTAGTGTAAGCACACAACACACTTTTTCTGAGAGTATTTCTTCTTTGGAGTAGATGGTAATGGTATCAGGCAGTGACAGTTAGGGATTATTCGATTGGGCACTTCCCCTTCTGGTTGTGGGGTGACAGGTCGCTGTTGTGGGGTGACAGATCGCTGTGGAGTGGCAGGTATAGGTGTGGTACCATACTTTCTCGCTATCTGCTTGATGACATTTAGGGTGAATTCCACATATTGTTGTCACTTCCCAGTCTTTATTTCGAACATGTTGAAGGCATTGAGCATTGCAATGTCAACAAGGTGGAAAAACACTTTTATATACCACTTGCGACTCCTACGAACACAGTCAACAAAGCCTATCATCATGTCACACTTGTCGACTAGTCGCATATTGTTCGTTTAGTTGATGACAATAGCTGGCTTTTCAACAGGTTGATTGTTGAGTTTGCTCATTCTGTCTGTCTGTACCATCTCGTTTCTGTGGATGGTTGACAGCAACGTCACGTCCCTTTTGTCATGCCATGTCAGTGCCATGATGTCATTGGCATGAAACGCTTGCACTACACTTCCTACAGTGAACTTTGGCATGTGTTTTCTATTTCTTCTTACTGTTCCACATACATATATCAGTATTGTTCACACGTAGGAAATCAGCAAGCATAGGGCTTGTGTACCAGTTGTCTGTGAACAATGTATGACCTTGCCAAGGTATGGCTGCATCATCTTGCGAACAACATCACCAGAAATGCCCAACATGTGCCTGGTATCATCGAGTGTATTTTTCCTGTGTAGATAATAAAATCCAACACAAGACCAGTCTCACAGTCACACATAACAAACAGTTTTATACCAAAGCGATTACGTTTGCTTGGTATATATTGTTTGAATGACAGTCGTCCCTTGAACAGAACCAAGGACTCGTCAACAACAATGTTCTTGAATGGATAAAAGTAGGCACTGAATTTTTGCTTGAGATACATAAACAATTCCCGGATTTTGTAAAGGAGGTCATTTCGGTTGGTGTATTTCTGTCTGAGAAATGCAACATTCGTAGCAACAGAATGAATCTGTTGCAGGAAGGAGGTCACGGAAGACTGGATTGCTAATGAAGGAGTCTGTGGACCAGTAGTTTGCTATATTGTTCTTATATGTGTGTGCATAAGTATGACAGTGCCAAGGAATAAATACATTTCAGCCACAGTTGTATCTTTCCACCTGCGCAGCCGTGACGATTCTGAAACATCTGCATGGGCCATTGTATACTGGTAGTACAGGTTGGTCTGGGTAACAATCAGGTTGATTATTGGCTCATCAAAGTATAGTTGAAAATAGTCTAACTCTGTAGACTCATTTGTGATGGGACAGTGTGGCATGATGCCACTTCCACTGCCATCAAAATTGAAAGGATGTGGTACAATGGTGTATGTTCAGTCCAATTCCATTCACGATCAGATGGTGCAGGGTGGACCTGTGGCATGGGATGTGGGGAGAAGGAGGAGGGATGGGAGTGGGGCCAGCACATGGTTGAGAGGGTGCCTCGTGGTCCTTTGTCTGTCCACACACCGTCTCCACGAGGACCAGGCACCATGCCACCCACAACCTCTTCCTCCATCCCAGCATACTCTCCTTCATTATCACTTTCACTATCAGTGGCAAGGGTTTTGGATTGTGACCTGCCACGACCCTTGCCTCTGACTGCATATGGCACACTGCCTGAAAGTAGGTAATGACGCCTAAAAGCACGTTTCACTGGGGAAAATGATAATCACTTTCACTCGACGAATCGTCTATGGGCATAAAATCGATTTCATCATCGTCACTTATATCACTTTCACTATCGTCATTATTATAACACATGGAAAATGATAATTTCCCCTTCGGAGTTGCCTTTGGGTAGTAACACTAGCAACCCCAGAGGGGCTGGGCTGAGGGTCTGGTATGGCCACACTGTCCACACTGGCCATCCCAGAAGTGTGGGCTGAGGGTCTGGTATGGCCACACTGTCCACACTGGCCACCCCAGAGGTGATGGGCTGAGGGTTATCTGGGTTGTCATCAATAGTTTCACTTATTCCTTGATTATTAGTGGCTATATCACTGTCAAATCCACTAAGCTCGTTCCCTATCACTTTCTGAGAATAGTAGAGTGTTAATACGACGAAGCGTGAGTGAATCATGGGGTGTGCATGATGTTGACCCAAGATGGAGTCTGCGCACACTGAGGGCGCAGACCCATTCTCTCATGTCTAGGCGACTCAGGCCTATCGGCTAAATTTGAACGAATGAAAATAAACGTAGATCTATGTTCGGAGAGTACGCGTACAAACGTATATCTACGTTTGGACAGTTAAAGGTTAAAGTGCAGGCATTGTACTGTTTATTTCAGGACTCAAGTCTGGCTAACTGGTTTCCTGAATCTCTTCACAAAATATTACCCTGCTCACACTCCAACAGCTCATCAGGTTCCAAAACCATTTGTCTCCATTCACTCCTATCTAACATGCTCACACACGCTTGCTGGAAGTCCAAGCCCTCGCCCACAAAACCTTCTTTACCCCTTCCTCGTATGTATCTTATGCATTCCTCTTTAACGATGAGTTCAGCATCATTCCAAACTTTGAAGAATGCATATTTATCTTGGCGGATAAGATGACTTGTTGATGAGAATATCCAAGTGTGTTTATGTAGAATAATCCTGGTATTGATGTCATGTGCCATTTCCACAAGTAACCTTTGCCACATGTAGACCCCAGTTTTTATGTTGTTCTGGCTCAGAATACTGAACTAGCTAGATAATAGTTTTGTATGTCAGACAGCAACACTTATGCCATTTCTATCTGATATTTATGCAACAGCGATTGATCCTTTGTGGTAAAATACATTTTATTTCTTTTTGGGGTTTTAGTATAGGTGGGCCTTGGTGTCTGCAGAATAAAGTATGTAAGTAATTTTAAAGCAGGAAGACTTTCAGTAATACAGGAGGCCCTCCACATTCGTGAGGGTTAGGGATCAAGAACCTCGTGAATCTTGAAAATTGCGAATGTTTGGTGCGAAATACAGTGGACCCTCAGATTTCATACTGCTCCCAACTTGAACAATTATGTAAGTGTATTTTTGAAGGGCTTTTGTAAGTGTATTTTTGGGGGTCTGAAACGGACTAATCTAATTTACATTCGTATTTTATGGGAAGAAATTGCTCAATAACGGCACTTGAACAGCCTTCTGGAAAGAATTATTGACGAAATCCAGTGGACCCCGCCTAACGAGCACCCGGAAATCTTACAGTTATGTAAGTATAATATTGTAAGTGCTTGTGGAAGTGTATTTTTGGGGTCTGAAATAGACTAACCTACGTGACATTATTTCTTAAGGAAGTAAATTCATTCGGTAATGGCACTTGAGCAGGCTTCTGGAATGAATTTTGCTCGTTAGGCGGGGTCCACTGTATTTTGTAGGGAAATATAATAATGCTGTACTGTAGCGTGTGAATGTTTTGATGCACAAATATATTGTAGGAAATATAATAATAGCATTTACTTAGTCTAACAATACTGCTTCCTTAACCTATTGAACCAAGAACAATCATAAACACATGAAAACATCGTAAAATATTGTATATACAGTGGACCCCGAGTTTCGTAAACCCCGGAAATCGTACATTTATGTAAGTATAATATTGTAAGTGCTTGTGGAAGTGTATTTTGGGGTCTGAAATAGACTAACCTACGTGACATTTTTCCTTAAGGGAGTAAATTCTCGGTAATGGCACTTGAGCAGATTTCAGGATTGAAGTTTTACGAAACTCGGGGTCCACTGTACACGTTATGGTTTAATAACAAATAATAAATAATGGGCATTCAGTGATGTTCGAAGCTCGCAAAGTGGAACTTGCGAAAGTGGAGGGCTAGGTGTATAGCAACATTCCTATTGGGCTGCATATCTTCTATGCTGTAAGCAAGAAACAAAATAGTACAGTGGACCCCGAGTAACGAACACCCCAGAAATCGTACAATTATGTAAGTATAATATTGTAAGTGCTTGTGGAAGTGTATTTTGGGGGTCTGAAATAGACTAACCTACGTGACATTATTCCTTAAGGGAGTAAATTGTCGGTAATGGCACTTGAGCAGGCTTCTGAATGAAGTTTTACGTTATCGGGGTCCACTGTACTTAGTTTTTGGTCAGTTTGAACAGATGCTCTTATTTGATTACTTTGATGTCCAGAAATGGAAGTATTTCATTTATTTCTTCCTGGACTGGAAGTTTTCCAGATTAAAGTGTCTGGGTTTAATCACGAGGATGTCAGCCACGTAATGTAACCAGGTGATGGTTTAAGGGATGATATCAGACATGTGCTCAGCTGACAGACTCTATGTATAAGTTAGGTGAGAACACTTGTGGGAGACTCCATAGCCATACAGAATTTCTGCTTGCAAATGACCCTATTGAATTTAATATCAAGTTGTCTCAACAAAATCTTGGCAAGACAGTGGTAGTTGCTTGTCAGGTGTGATTTTATGGAGCAGTGTGATGGCTTGACCTGTGCGAGGAGAAATGGTGCAGACACTGACAATATGACAACAGTTGGTGAAAAAGACAAATTCAGAGGAGTTCTTTATTTAAGTACAGTACAGTGGAACCTTGGTTTTTGTATGCCCTAGTTTGTATGTAAAACTATAGTTATTCTCTATAAAATGTATTTTTTGTTAATATTTCCCATAAGAAATATGTAATGTAAATCCAATTAATCCGTTCAAGACACCCAAAAATATTAACAAAAAATACATTTTATAGAGAATAACTATAGTTTTACATACAGACTAGGCATATGAAAACTGAGGTTCCACTGTACAATGTTTTATCCACTACTGGGTGAAACATTCTACAAATGAGGGACTCTTTGCGCATGTGTAAAGACAGATGTTACATTTTTATTATTTCTTCTCGTTGATGTCCTTGAATCTGTTATGGAGGTCCCTTGAGTGGTTGAGATAGGGGTAACTGATGGTACCTAATAGTTTGGCAGTCCTACTAATTTGTGTATGTGCACTGTTAATCCCCAAGGTGACGTGTCTCGTTGGTATGTTTTTGTGTGTATTTTAGGCAGTCCCTAACTGACTGGTTTGGGGTTGCAATGACTAAGGTAACATAACTTTCTTTTTTCCCTAGGCTCAAATACTGAAACCAAAGCCTTAAGCACAGACTTCAAGTTTGCTACCAGACTCTTCAAACAAACCAAACCTTGACCTCATAACACAGAACTACCATTTGGTGACTCAGAATACCAAAATGGATTTATGCAAGGCATCCTTATGGGTGTCCTCCATGAACCCACTCAACCAACTCAACCCAAACAGACCTTAGGATCACAACAAGTGATAAGTGAGGAAATGCAAGAATGATGAACATTACAGCATCTACAGCACTTGAACAGCATTCTGGAACGAAGAAAGTTCAAAACTCGGGTACCACTGTATAAGGGCTGCCTAATACACACTGACAAAACCCATCACTTTGGGGATTAACAGTGCTCTACACAAACTAAAGCATATGTTCATACTTTTAGGCCCATCACAAGTGCCCATCTCCACCACTCAAGAGGCCTCATCAGATTGAAGGTCATCGACGTGAAGAACAGAAAATTAGCTCGTCTGTTATAAGTAAAAGTTTTGTATGGCTATGGGGTTCCCATAAGTACTGTCATACCTTACTTATGCATGGACTCTGGAAGTGGAGTGCTTCTCTGATATCAGTCCCTTGACCATTTCCCGGCTACTTTATGTGGATGATGATGTCCTTGTGATAACACCCAGTTCACTGTCAAAGGAAAAATAAATTCAATCTTTTCCATGCCTGGAGGTCTAAACAATCAGACAGGAACATCTAATTCAAATTCAAGTTTATTTCTACATGATACATTGTTTATACAGGAATGGGTGACACTTGAATGCATTCAAAAAGCCCATGGTTATGCAGAGCATTTTGGGAAAATTACAACAGTCAATAATATATGAGAAAATGAAATTGTGTTTGTATCATAATTATATATAAACTGTAACCAAGTGAACTGTAAAACCAAACATTTTTTCCTTCCATGTACGTTTCTATGAAATAAGGATCTGCATTATCATTTTGTCAAGAATATAATAATTCAAATGACCCACCATACTGCAGCCTCTTCTACCATTTATTTTTATTACTGTATTATTATTATTAATTATTTTAATACAGTGGTACCTGAGTTTCGAACTGCTCCCAACTCGACCAATTATGTAAGTGTATTGTTTACCGGGAGAGAATTCCAGGGGTCAATGCCCTGCGGCCCGGTCTGTGACCAGGCCTCACGTTGGACCAGAGCCTGATCAACCAGGCTGTTACTGCTGCCGCACGCAGTCTAACGTACAAACCACAGCCTGGCTGGTCAGGTACCGACTTTAGGTGCCTGTCCAGTGCCTGCTTGAAGACATCCAGGGGTTTGTTGGTAATCCCTGATGTATGCTGGGAGACAGTTGAACAATCTTGGGCCCCTGACACTTATTGTGTTGTCCCTCAACGTGCTAGTGGCACCCTGCTTTTCATTGGGGGATGTTACATCGCCTGCCGAGTCTTTTGCTTTCGTAGGAGTGATTCTCGTGTGCAAGTTTGGTACTAATCCTCGAGAATTTTCCACGTGTATATAATAATGTATCTCCCCACCTGCGTCTAGAGAGTACAGGTTTAGGAACTTCAAGCGTTCCCAGTAATTGAGGTGGTTTATCGCAGTTATGCGTGCCGTGAAGTTCTCTGCACATTTTCAAGTCAGCAATTTCACCTGCCTTGAAAGGTGCAGTTAGTGTGCAGCAATATTCCAGCCTAGATAGAACAAGTGATCTGTAAAGTGCTTTGTAAGTGTATTTTGGGGTCTGAACGGACTAATCTAATTTACATTATTCTTATGGAACAAATTCTTCGGTAACGTCACTTGAACAGCTTTCTGGAACGAAGAAAGTTCAAACTCGGGTACCACTGTACAGTGGACCCCGACTTCAAACATTCTTCATTTCAGAATGCGTTCAAGTGCTGTTACCAAACGAATTTATCCCCATAAGGAATGATGTAAATTAGATTAGTCCATTTCAGACCCCCAAAATACACTTATAAAAGCACTTAAAATAATAAACTTGCATAAAAGGGTGAGTTTGGAGTGTTCAAGAGCGAGAGTCAACTGATTTACTTTTGTGCATTTCAGGTGATCTTGGGAAAAGTGTGTGTACCATCATCCCTGAATCTGGCATCCCTTTTCCATGTGCTTGGTGGACAAGGAAGATTCCTGTATTGCTGTCACAGTCTATAACTGGGCAAGCAACTGTGGTGTTAAAATTGGCGATTCAGTGGCTGTGATCGCCCGTGTTGAAAAGTCACAGTATCAACGTGCCGGGCGGAACGGTAAGTCAGTGTCTAGATTAATGTAGGCTATGAAATGAAGCTATGGTAGCTTTAGGAATTAAGTTTCTAATAATGACTAGTATAGAGAATGGGAGATAATGAGGTGTGATCCATGAGATGGAAGGGTAGCTCCAGTTTCTTGGATCAAGAGCCCTTCATCAGTGTCAAGGCACCTCCTTTGAGGGACTAGCAAATGTATAGATATTATGGATTTATTGGTTATGTTATACAGGTCATAAGTGTGCCTGAGGTGTTCCGTGGAGAAAAATGCCACTCTGGCCACTACGATCTGGGTTAGTGAACAAATTATTTCCTTAATGTTTCATCCGTTGTGGTAATGTGTAGATATTGTCTTGTGAATCTGTAAATTAAGCTCAGAGCTTCATGACAAAGTATGGTAATGTGAGCTTCATTGCTCTAGTCTTCCCAGCACCTGCATTCATCTCCAGTGTCTGAATAAGTGCTTGTTGTTTTCTACTGTGCAGTTCCTCACTTACTCGTACCATACCAGTCAGCGAACGTACACTCTTGACCTGTGTGAATTCAAGTGATCCATGCTAGGCAGGTCATAATACAACCCAACAATTCCCATTCATATTTTCTCATATTTATTTTTAAAGCTATTTGTGGTGTGTTGAGCTCTATCTCCTGGGAACAGCAACTTAACCATCACTTGATCATGTGATACCTCCCAAGCACCATAAGTTTTGTTATACTGTACAGCCTCTGCTCACTTAACGATGGAGTTCCGTTCCTGAGACAGCGCAGTAAACAATTTGTTGCTAAGTGAGGAGCATACTATAATGGTAGTGGGTTTATGTCAACCATCTTTGATGATGTTTTAATGTCACCTTTGCACCATTTATAACATTTCTAATATATATTATAATACAGTAGATTACTGTAAGTAATTGTAAAACAAGGAAATCAGCTCTAAGATACATTAGTGGTATGGCTACTGTCGAAAGCACTGAAGTGAATCAGTCGTAAGTCGAGTACCACTAAGTGAGAAAGGTGTACGTATATGAGAGAAAAACATAACTTTTCTCTTAATTGGAGGTCAATAGTATTCAATAAAAAGCTATAATTATGAAAAATACATGGTATTTGAAAGCCTAGGAAGAATGGATTTGTCAGTTAAAAACAGAGTAGGGGAGTTAGTAGATGGGGAGCTGGAGGTATTGGGTAGATGGCGGAATATTTTGAGGAACTTTTAAATGTCGATGAAAAGAGGAGGCGGTAATTTCATGTACTGGCCAGGAGGTACAACATCGTTTAGGAGTGAAGAAGAGCAGGATGTGAGTGTGGGGAGGTGCGTGAGGCATTACGTAGAATGAAAGGGGGTAAAGCAGCTGGAATTGATGGAATCATGACAGAAATGTTAAAAGCAGGGGGATATAGTGCTGGAGTGGTTGGTATTTTGTTTAATAAATGTATGAAAGAGGAAGGTACCTAGGGATTGGCAGAGAGCATGTATAGTTCCGTTATATAAAGGAAGGGGATAAAGAGAGTGTAAAAATTATAGGGAATAAGTTTACTGAGTATACCAGGTAAAGTGTATGGCAGGGTTATTATTGAAAAATTAGAGGTAAGACAGAGAGTAGGATTGCAGATGAGCAAGGAGGCTTTAGAGTGGGTAGGGATGTGTAGATCAAGTGTTTACAGTGAAGCATATATGTGAACAGTATTTAGATAAAGGTAGAGAAGTTTTTATTGCATTTATGGATTTAGAAAAGGCATATGATAGAGTGGATAGGGGAGCAATGTGGCAAATGTTGCAAGTGTATGGAATAGGTAGTAAGTTACTGAAGGCTGTAAAGAGTTTTTATGAGGATAGTGAGGCTCAGGTTAGGTGTGTAGGAGAGAGGGAGATTACTTCCGGTAAAAGTAGGTCTTAGACAGGGATCTGTAATGTCACCATGGTTGTTTAATATATTTATAGATGGGGTTGTAAAAGAAGTAAATGCTAGGTGTTGGGGAGAGGGGTGGGATTAAATTATGGAGAATTAAATGCAAAATGGGAGTTGACACAGTTACTTTTTGCTGATGATACTGTGCTTATGGGAGATTCTAAAGAAAAGTTGCAAAGGTTAGTGGACGAGTTTGGGAGAGTGTGTAAAGGTAGAAAGTTAAAAGTGAACATAGACAAGAGTAAGGTGATGAGGGTATCAAACGATTTAAATAAAGAAAAATTGGATATCACATTGGAGAGAGGGATTATGGAAGAAGTAAATGTTTTCAGATATTTGGGAGTTGACGTGTCAGCGGATGGGTTTATGAAGGATGAGGTTAACCATAGAATTGATGAAGAAAAAGGTGAGTGGTGCATTGAGGTATCTGTGGAGACAAAAACGTTATCCATGGAGGCAAAGAAGGAATGTACGAAAGTATAGTGGTACCAACACTCTTATATGGGTGTGAAGCATGGGTTCAAATGCTGCAGCGAGGAGGAGGCTGGAGGCAGTGGAGATGTCCTGTCTAAGGGCAATATGTGGTGTAAATATTATGCAGAAAATTCGAATGTGGAAATTAGGAGAAGGTGTGGAGTTACTAAAAGTATTTGTCAGAGGGCTGAAGAGGGGTTGTTGAGGTGGTTTGGTCATTTAGAGAGAATGGATCAAAGTAGAATGACTTGGAGAGCGTATAAATCTGTAGGGAAGGAAGGCGGGTAAGGGTCATCCTAGAAAAGGTTGGAGGGAAGGGGTAAAGGAGGTTTTGTGGGCAGGGGCTTGACTTCCAGCAAGCATGTGTGAGCGTGTTAGATAGGAGTGAATGGAGACGAATGGTTTTTGGGACATGACGATCTGTTGGAGTGTGAGCAGGGTAACATTTTGTGAAGGGATTCAGGGAAACCAGTTAATTGATTTAGTTGGACTTGAGTCCTGGAAATGGGAAGTACAATGCCTGCACTTTAAAGGAGGGGTCTGAGATAGTGACAGCTGGGAGGGACTTTTCTCAGCTGTCGTATCTGAGCTCCTCTGCAAAGACAGTGATTATGTATGAGTGTGGTGAAAGTGTTGAATGATGATGAAAGTATTTTCTTTTTGGGGATTTTCTTTCTTTTTGGGTCACCCTGCCTCAGTGGGAGACGGCCGACTTGTTGAAAAAAACAAAAACAAAAAAAACATACAGTGGAACCTCGGAACTCAAACAGCTCCCTACTTGAACAATTTGGTACTCGAACACTTTGTCCAGTAAAAAAAATCACTCAGTAGTCGACTGTTTGCTTGGCACTTGACCAGAACATGTGTGTCAGGTTGACAGGTTGGACAGGGCAAGTGTTTGAGAGGCAGGTCTCAGGTACATGAGAATACAGCTGGAATTAAAGACAGAGATAAGTCACAGGAATGTCAGGAAATACTTCTTTAGTCTTAGAGCGGTCAGCATGTGGAACAATCTAGACAGTGAAGTGGTAGAGGCGGGATCTATACACAGGTTTAAGAGTAGATATGATAGGACCTGTGCAACCAAGGGTGAACTAAGTAGTGGCCAGTTGAGAGGCAGGGCCAGGAGCTGAGACTTGACCCCTACAACCACAATTAGGTGAACCCTCACTCAATCACAGTAGTAAGGAGGGTGGTGATCATATACATATAGTGTGTCAGATACCATGGAAGAGAGGGTGGGTGTGAATGGGAGGGAGATGGAGAAAGGGAGGTTAGGAAATGGGAGGGAGGTGGAGAAAGGGAGGTTAGGAAATGGGAGGGAGGTGGAGAAAGGGAGGTTAGGAAATGGGAGAGGAAGAAGGAACATTGTTTTACGAGTTAAGAGTTGTAAATAACAAAAAAGGCACAATACCGTGACTGGAACAATACACACACAACCCACATAGAAGAGAGGAGCTTACGACGACGTTTTGGTCCGACTTGGACCATTTACAAAGTCACACTAACACAAAGAACAGGTAGAAGGGGTATTTATAGGCCAGCAGACAGGGAAGGGCACAAGAAAGTGGTGGAGGAGTAATAGTAGAAGTAGTAGTGGTAGTGGAGTCAGCCATATTCTGGGAAAGAGGAGCACTGCAATAGAGCTCCAAACTTCAGAACACCCGTGACTTAACCTGATTCCTTCCCCTTCTATCTCTTCTCCCTTCTCCTCTTTCTTCTTTCTCCTCTGGGTTTTCTTTCTTTTACCTTGTATTTGTCCTTTTATTTTCATTTTCCCCTCTGTGTTCTTGTCCTTACCCTATGCAGGCCGCCAGATCTATTGCAGTGCTCCTCTTTCCTAGAATACGACTCCACTGCTACTACTTCCACTACCACTACTACTTCCACTATTACTCCTCCACCACTTTCTTGTGCCCTCCCCTGTCTGCTGGCCTATAAATACCCCTTCTATCTGTTCTTTGTGTTAGTGTGACTTTGTAAATGGTCCAAGTCGGACCAAAACATCGTCGTAAGCTCCTCTCTTCTATGTGCGGTTGTGTGTGGAATGAAGAGTTGTAAAGCCAGTCTGGATTTCTCGTAGACATTTGTGAATAATAAACTGGAGGGACTCTTCTGAGTACAGGTATTATACCTTTTTAAAATTTCAGTGTTAAGAAAATCAATTAGATATATCTACGGAAAATTTCTGGGTATTCACCTTGACAGCAACTTGAAATTCAACACCCATATCCAACACATGACAAAACAAAGGGTCCAAAACCGTTGGCATCCTCTCAAAGATATGTTATTTATATACCACAAAGAGCACTACTTACACTACTATTCACTGATCTACCCCTACCTCACCTATGCTATGTGTGCCTGAGGACCCACAATAGCAAATCACCTTAAGTCAATAATAACTTAATAAAAAGCCACAGTACGAATGATCACACAGTTCACTGCTAGACAAAACCCCCCTCCCCCACTTTCAAAGACCTAAACCTACTCACTATACAAAACATTCACTCTAACTACTGTGCAACAACGTACATTTACAGAACAATAAATTTTAATATTAATCTCGACCTGAAGCACTTTCTTGATAGCTGCAACAGGACCCATAGACATAATACTAGGCACAAAAATTTCTGTGACATACCCTGTGTCCGGCTTAATCTTTGTAAAAATTCACAATACATAAAAGGGCCCAAAATCTGAAACTCTCTGCCAGAAATCTCCAGAGCCACTGTCTCAGCCAGCATCTTCAAAACTACCATAAAAACACCTTTCACTAACATATCCCAACATCAGCTAAATATGTGAAAACTATATACGTATCCATATTCTTATTGTCACAACATGAAAAACAATATACGTAATCATATTCTTAATATCTGTAATCTTCACAACCATTAAAACATTGATTGTGTTCCCTTTATGTTAATATACTAGAATCCTCATTACCTATAATCATAATCAAACCTATAATTCTTAAACTTGATAAAAGTCATGTACAGTGGAACCCCGGTTAACGAACACCCCGGAAATCGTGCAATTATGTAAGTATAATATTGTAAGTGCTTGTGGAAGTGTATTTTTGGGGGTCTGAAACAGACTAACCTAAATGACATTTTTTCTTAAGGAAGTAAATTCGTTTGGTAATGGCACTTCAGCAGGCTTCTGCAATGAATTTTTTTCGTTAACCGGGGTTCCACTGTATGTACAGTGGACCCTTGAAAATCGTCTCCCTTGAAGATCGGCGAATTTGAAAATCATCCATTTTTTTCGGCAAAAAATTGACTTGAAAATTGTCCATTTCCTTGAAAATCGCCGGTCGTCTGAAACACGTCCGCGTGGCCTCCCCGCCACCTGGGCACATAAACACATTGAGCGTCAGTGTGCCATTGTTTACCAGCGAGTGACCACCACCCACACCGCCACCCACGCATTCATACCATACATTTTGTCAATATTCCATTCGTTTTAGTGCTTGCAACTGCTAAATAAGCTACCATGGGCCCAAAGAAAGCTCTAAGTGCCAGCCCTGTGGCAAAGAAAGTGAGAAACACAATAGAAGTTAAAAAAGAGATCATAGAAAAATATGAAAGTGGTGTACGTGTGGTGGAGCTTTCCAGGATGTCTGGGAAGGCCCATTCAACCATCACTTCCATCTTGTTGAAGAAAAAGGAAATCAAGGAAGCTGATGTTGCAAAAGGGGTGAATATGCTAACGAAAATGAGATCGCAAATAATCGAAGAAGTTGAAAAGTTGTTGCTTTTGTGGATCAGGCAAAAAGAGTTAGCAGGAGATAGTGTTACACAGTCAATAATTTGCGAAAAGGCAAGGCAGTTGCATGACGATCTCATAAAGAAAAGTCCTGGAACGAGTGCTGATGTTGATGAATTCAAGGCCAGCAAAGGCTAGTTCGAAAATTTCAAGAAGCGAAGTGGCATACACAATGTTGTAAGGCATGGAGAGGCTGCAAGTTCTGACAAATGTGTGGCTGAAAAATTTCTTCATGAATTCAAGGGGTACATAGAGTCTGAACAATTCAAACCCAAACAAGTGTTCAATTGTGACGAAACAGGCCTCTTTTAGAAGAAAATGCCAAAGAGGACCTACATCACGAAGGAGGAAAATGCACTACCAGGACACAAGCCTATGAAAGACAGGCTAACTCTCATGTTGTGTGGCAATGCTAGTGGTGATTTCAAAGTGAAGCCTTTACTCGTGTATCACTCTGAAAATCCCAGTGTTCAAGAAGTACAGTGTTGCCAAGGCTAATTTGTGTGTGTTTTGGAAGTCTAACAATAAGGCATGGGTCACCAGGGAAATTTTCCTTGATTGGTTCAATGAAGTGTTTGGCCCCAGTGTGAAGAAATATCTCAAGGAAAATAATTTGCCACTTAAGTGCCTCCTGGTAATGGACAATGCTCCTGCTCATCCTCGAGACATGGAAGAGCAAATGGTGAAGGATTTTAAGTTCATCAAAGTGAAGTTCTTGCCCCCTAATACCACTCCTCTCCTCCAGCCCATGGACCAGCAGGTCATTTCAAACTTCAAAAAACTCTACACCAGAGCAATGTTTCAAAGGTGTTTTGACATAACCTCAGACACTACTTTGACCCTAAGAGAGTTCTGGAAAGATCACTTCAATATCCTTAATTGCATATGCCTTATAGGTAAGGCTTGGCAGGAAGTGACTCCCAGGACAATGAACTCTGCTTGGAGAAAATTGTGGCCAGATTGTGTTGAAAAGAGGGATTTTGAAGGGTTTGGGGATGACTCTGACAGCCCTATGCCAGTTGTGGAAAAAATTGTGGAATTGGGGATGGAGGTTAGTGGTGAGGATGTGGAAGAGTTGGTGGTGGACCACGATGAAGAACTAACCACTGAAGAGCTGGTGGAACTTAATCTGCAAGAACAACAGACTAAAGCTCAGGAAAATGCTTCAGAGGAGGAGGAAGGGAGAAGGAAGAAGTTGCTTTCTTCAGAGATTAAGGAGATGTGTACAATGTGACTAGGATGAAAATTATGGAGGAGCATCACCCTGACAAAGCTGTTGCAGGCTGTGTATGTGACATGTCAGTGACACTGTCTTGTCAAATTTTAGGACATTTAAAGAACTGCAGAAACAGACCTTTCTGGACAGTTATTTTGAAAGAAAGGAATCGTGACTCTCAACCTGGTCCTAGTGCCATTAAAACAAAGAAGGAAGTAACCCAGAAAGGACTTGGTACTGAAGTGTTCATGGAAGGGATTCCTTCCAAACACAGCAACACCACCACCACCTTCTCCTCCTTCCTTCTTCCACATCAACAACTTTTCAATAAAGGTAAGTGTCAATTTATTACTATTTTATACTATGACAGTATATATCTCATTGTTTGTGTGTAGATAAATGTACATTTAATGTGTAAAAATTTTTTACATACTTTGGTGTCTGGAACGGATTAATTTGATTTACATTATTTCTTATGGGGAAAATGGTTTTGAAAATCGTCCATTTTGAAAATCGGCAGCCTCTCAGGAACGGATTAATCACGATTTTCAAGGGTCCACTGTACTGTAATGGTTTTACATGATGGTAGGATTGCTGGTGTCTTTTTTCTGTCTCATAAACATGCAAGATTCCAGGTATGTCTTGCTACTTCTACTTACACTTAGGTCATCACACTACACATACATGTACAAGCATATATGTACAGTGGACCCCCGAGTAACGAACACCCCGGAAATCGTACAATTGTGTAAGTATAATATTTTAAGTCCTTGTGGAAGTGTATTTTTGGGGGTCTGAAATAGACTAACCTACGTGACATTATTCCTTAAGGAGTAAATTCGTTCGGTAATGGCACTTGAGCAGGCTTCTGGAATGAAGTTTTTTCGTTACTCGGGGGTCCACTGTATGTACAAACCCCTCTGGGTTTTCTTCTATTTTCTTGCTAGTTCTTGTTTATTTCCTCTTATTTCCATGGGGGAAGTGGAACAGAACTCTTCCTCCGTAAGCCATGCGTGTCGTAAGAGGCGACTAATATGCCAAGAGCAAGGGGCTAGTAACCCCTTCTCCTGTATACATTACTAATTTTAAAAAGAGAATTTTTAGTTTTTCTTTTTAGGTCACCCTACCTCGGTGGGATATGGCCAGTTTGTTGAAAAAAAAAAACATACATCATATACCAATAGGATATTAAGTTCTCTTGTATTCACTGTAACTCCTAAATTTATATATACATTCATGTAAGAGACTATATAAAACACTCAATTTGTCACTTGCCTTTTTAATCTTAAGTTAGTCTTAAGTTTGCCTGAAATGCTCTGCATATTAAGGGGCTTTTTGCATGTGCACCCGTCATTCACCTTCGTACAATGTATCATGCTGAAATAATGGATTTTAATATGTACAGTATTACAATTTGGAAACATCTCGGATTAAAATGCGAGTGTCTATGAAAAATTAGGTTGCAAGGTCCAAGCACTTAAGTTATGATTGATTTCCAAAACGTACGTCACTTGCAGGGGTGGCACCAGAATTTCTGCAATGGGAAAGCTAGGGGTGGCTACCTGGCTGGAAGGGAAAGAGGGGCCAGGAGACCTGTTTTGAAGCAGCAGCATTATTGCAATATTTCTATGTTAATTTGGAGGAGTGAAGCCCCTCCCTAAGCCTTTTCCTTGGTGCTACTAGTGTTCACTTGCAAACTGAGCCTCTACTGTAATTGGATCTAACAAGGAAATGCAAAAACAAGGTGAATCATAGGATTGATGAGGGAAAAAAGATGAGTGGTGCACTGAGGAGTCTGTGAAGACAAAGAATGTTATCCATGGAAGAAAGAGGGGAAGGTATGAGAGGATAGTGGTACCAATGCTCTAATATGGGTGTGAAGCATGGGTGGTGAATATTGCAACAAGAAGGCTGGAGGCAGTGGAGATGTCGTGTCTGAGGGCAATGTGCGGTGTGAATATTATGCAGGGAATCCGTAGTTTAGAGATTAGGAGGAGGTGAAGGGTTACTAAAAATATTATCCAGAGGGTTGAGGAGGGGTTGTTGAGGTGGCCTGGACATTTAGAAAGGATGGAACAAAATCTGTAGTGGAAGGATGGAGGGAGGGGGTAAAGGTTTTGTGCGTGAAGGCTTAAACTTCTAGCAAGAATGCGTGAGTGTGTTAGATAGGAGCGAGTGGAGGCAAATGGTTTTAATGGATTCAGGGAAACTGGTTAGCTGGATTTGAGTCCTGGAGGTGGGACGTACAGCCTGCACTCTGTAGGAGTGGTTTTGATGTTGCAGTTTTTTAACTGTAGTGTAGGCATGCCTCAGACATGATGGTGATGGAGTGAGTGATGATGAAAGTATTTCTTTTTTGGGTCACCCTGCATCAGTGGGAAATAGCCAGTGTTAAAAAAAAAAGAAAAAAAGATATGAAACTTAAATTACTTACTTATAGATGAAGACCCCTTCACCAGATGACGATCCCTTCACCACCAAGAAAACACCCCCACTGTATGGGGCCTCATCATTATTTTAACCCTTAAACTGTCCACACGTAGATATACGTTCACTTGCGTAGCTGACCGAGTATTTTGAGAAAAAAATAAATTGTTCGTTTTCTTTAAAATGAAGAGTGCATTTTGTTTGTCATTCCCACATTTTGTAATACTACACACACTGAGTGCACAGACCCATTCTCTAATCTCTAGGCAACTCAGGCTTATCGTGGCAAGGTTAAAAGCATTTGAAAAAAAACGTAGATCTACGTTCGGTCAGCTACGCGAGTGAACGTATATCTACGTGTTATTCTAACAATTTTGTAAAATTCATGTGATAAATTTCTAAATTTGAAACACTCTTGCAGACACTGTCGTTCCGGTCAGTGCGGGTGGCAGTGCCACTGATGCTGGTAGTCAACAAGCGACCAGTGGGTATCAGTCAGATTGCTACATCTCAGATTGTCTCCCAGCAGAAGCCAGAGTGATTTGCACTGCTGTAACCACCAAAGGCTCTTCAAAGTGTACCGAAAATACATTTGGAGTAGTATGAACTTTAGTTACCAAATTTAAAGTCATCTTTCATTGAACATTTTCACACAGTGCTGACTTATTTCTCCAACATTTGTTTTTCGGCCATGCGAACACACAAACCCGGTGTCAAATAATAGTTTGGTGTACCACAGAATAACCTGTTGTTTCCACAGATCTTTCATGTCGTAATTGCAAGAATTAAGGACACTTTTCCTGCACTGTTGATGTATAACTAACAAAAAAGGCACAATACCGTGACTGGAACAATACACACAATCGACTATGAGAGCATGGCTGTGATTGGACCATTTACAAAGTCACACTGACTTTGTAAATGGTCCAAGTCCCGAAACGCGTCGTAAGCTCCTCTCTTTTATATGTGCGGGTTGTGTGTGTACTGTTGATGTTATCGTAATTGCGTCAATTAGCTTTCAGTTTTCATCACTCCAGTTCAATAATTTGACAAAGTGTGTCGGATAAAGTTTCACAAACTGTTTATGCACAGCAAGGAGTCAGACATGTAGTAAGGGCCTGGTTAGCCAGACAGTTGGTAATGAAGTCAGGTCTGTTGTTGGGCTTTGAGAGAAGAACTTTTGAAACCACTTAAATGGATGATCTGAAAAATACATATGTTGTGGTGGTGTTGAGGGTGAGTGTACATGTGATGTTTAGGGACAGTGGTGGTGTTCTGAGGGTGTAACATGTGATGTTTAGGGACATACAAAGTGGAGGTTCTGAGAATGAACATACAAGTGATGATTTGGTACCTAGATGGTTCTTGAGAAAGCAAGTGTACATGTTGTGATACTTTGGTACATAGTCAGTGGTTTTGGAGCATCTTTAAGGACGTAGATACTACCTAGGTACACAAAAGATGGTTCTGCTGGTACAGTTAGGTAAAAAAAAAAGATTTAGAAGTTTATGTGGCGGTGTTGCAGTATGTCAAGTGACAAAGATCTGAGATGATAAACAGAATTATAGAAAGGAAAGAGATCTATCTTTGTAGGGCAAAAAGTGGTACCTCGAGTTACAAACATCTCAACTCGAACAATTATGTAAGTGTATTTTTGTAAGTGCTTTTGTAAGTGTATTTTTGGGAGTCTGAAAATAGATTAATCTAATTTTCATTATTCCTTATAGGAACAAATTCGTTCGGTATCGGCACTCGAACAGCCTTCTGGAACGAATTAAGCTTGTAACTCGAGGTACCACTGTATTATACTCTAGAAAAACACAAGACATTTTCTCCTGAGGCGCTGTGTAACCCCTACGGTTTTAATGCTTACCCATAAATGGAGTAATAACTCAGAAGATAGTTTAAGAAAACGAGATTATTATAATCATGGTGAAGAGCTAAACACGTAGGGATTATACCACCTGTGGAGGGTAGATGGAAGGTATTCAGGCTTAATTCAGGGAACTGGAGCACAGATTTAATTCCCTAGATCAAGAACCCCTCACTAGCATCAAGGAACCTCCCTTGAGGGGTAAGAAAATGAGAAAGTCTTCAAAAGATTATGTAAGGGAGACTATGAGGTAAGAGGTCCACTGCGGTAAAAGAATTACTGTAATGTAAAATGTTTTGTTTGAAGTACAGTGGACCCTCGGTGTTCGTCGATAATTCTTTCCAGAATGCTGTTCGAGTGCCATTACCGAACGAATTTGTTCCCATAAGGACGAATGTAAATTTAATTAGTCATTTCAGACCCCCAAAAATACACTTACAAAGGCACTTACAAAAATACACTTACATAATTGTTTGAGTTTTGACTGGTATGAAAACAGAGGGTCCACGGTACAAAGAAATAACTACAAAGAAGGACTTACGAGTACATGATAATACCATGATGATCACTTTAGTGGGGTTTATATTTACATATTTTTTTAGTTACAGGGTAGAGCTAAGCTCATGATCCATCTTCAATATTTAATTGTATGAAAAAGTGTTCAGGAACACTGAAAAAGATGTACTAATTGAACACAAGACTGAAGAATCATGAAGCGATTGAAAACAAGGCAGTAGAATACTAACAGAAAATGTTGAGTACAGTAGGTCCCTGACCTACTGTACTCAACAGTAGGTCCCCAACCTACTGTACTCAACAGTAGGTCCCTGACCTACTATACTCAACAGTAGGTCCCTGACCTACTATCATTCACATTAACAACTTGGCACATTTTGGAACCAACTGATTATACAAATGATCTGAAGTTTTTTTTTTACCAAATTCATATTGTGTGATTAAACACTTAGATATCTTTACTCTGGAAACATTTCACAGCCAGTGGCTTCTTCAGTCCAGTGCAGAGAAATGGAGACTTTTAGGTAATCAGTCCCTCAGCCTTGAGGCGGTGTGTTCACTCCATCAGTCTTGGTAAAAGTGGAGAATATTCACACAGATGGGGGCTTGTATACTGCAGACAGGTGAGGTGGAGCAGTGGTAGGTGGAGTCACCAGTGGAAAAACTGCACTAGTGGAAGTAGGTTGGGTAGGTTAGGCAAGCAGTGAAGAATTCCCTGCATCAAGAGCCCAAGATGTTACTGTGTTTGACAGTGTGTGAATATTTTGTGTATGATAATTTCATGCATGTATACAAAGTTCTCACTTGTGTTTGACAGTGGTCTAGAGCTCTAGAGTTAATGTTCATGATTTTCTAAAGGCTGAATAATAATAAAAATAGTTTGATTTTATCAAATGCATGGGTATTTTGTGTATGTTCTTTTTATGCCTGTGGAGATTTCAGTGTTTGGAGTGAGACTGGCTAAGAACAGTAGATTAAATAATTACAGTGGTACCCAGAGTTTCGGCCATAATTCGTTCCAGAAGGCTGTTCGAGTGCCGTTACCGAACGAATTTGTTCCCATAAGGAATAATATAAATTAGATTAGTCCGTTTCAGACCCCCAAAGATACACTTACAATAATACACTTACATAATTGTTCAAGTTGGGAGCTGTTCGAAAGTCGGGGTACCACTATACAGTGGTCCCTCGGTTTTCGTGCATCTCCAAACTCGAACATTTATGTAAGTGTATTTTCGTAAGTGCTGTTGCAAGTGTATTTTTGGGGGTCTGAAATAGACTAACCTACATGACATTATTTCTTAAGGAAGTAAATTCATTTGGTAATGGCACTTGAGCAGCATTCTGGATGAATTTTCGGCGAAAACCGAGGGACCACTGTACCTTATATTGGCATGCAAGGTGTAGGACAGAAGGTACTACATTCACACCATACCCTCTCTTCCTCCCTCACACAATTATCCTTACCACTACCTTCTCACCTAGGAACCTTGTACCCTCACCATAACAACGAGGGAGTAGTGAGCATATTTCAAGTCTTGAGTTTGATTTAAAAAATATAGAGGCAGTCCAACTGCTCTGCCCCTATACAAATGTCTGCCAATTTCTCCTGGACCACACACTTAACCACAGTAATGTAAAAAGTATTGTGTTAACTGTAAGTTGAAAAAGGGTGGGAGTGAATATTAGAATGAGAAAGAGAGGGAGACAGTTGAGCCGCTACCTGCCCTACACATCTGTACTATATTATACCTCTCTTCTGTTTCACATGTATACAGTGAACCCCTGGTTTATGTAATTAATTCGTTCCAGAATGCTGTTCAAGTGCCGTTACCAAGCGAATTTGTTCCCATAAGGAATAATGTAAATTAGATTAGTCCTTTTACACCCCCAAAAATACACTTACAAAAATACACTTGCATAATTGTTTGAGTTTGGATCAGTAGAAAACCGGGGTCCACTGTATAATAATAACACGGGTGTCCAAGGAAAAAAATAATTTTCAAGTTTGAAACACCAATAGACCCCTGGCTGTCTTCAAGCAGGCACTGGACAGGCACCTTAAGTCGGTACCTGACCAGCCAGGCTGTGGTTCGTACGTTGGACTGCATGCGGCCAGCAGTAACAGCCTGGTTGATCAGGCCCTGATCCACCATGAGGCCTGGTCACAGACCGGGCCGCAGGGGCATTGACCCCCGGAAATCTCTCCAGGTAAACCACTTACACTTCTGAAGAAGAAATTAGTTGTACCACAGTAAGATGATCAAGAATAAAGACCTGAGCAGTAATAAAAGATGAGAGTAATATTGACAAAATGAAATAATGGTAAAAATTAAAAAATGGCAAAATTGCTTAAATGATAAGCATCTTTTGGGAAGACGTATAATTTTAAGCGAACAACTCCCACTACTCTCGGAAAATGTTTTGGGTTAACCTCTTCACTGTTGGAAGCTCCAAAATTAAAAGTGTACTGGTGGTGATAATGATGGTACTGGCTGTGGGTGGTGACTGTTATGACCTCATATACTCCTTTCTTGATTTGACAATATTGTGAATTAAAAAAAAAATTAAACAGTAGAGAATCTATTATTGAAGATGACGCTAAAAATACATATTTGGTGGAAAACTTACTGAATTATGCAGGCATGAAGTTGGTGGTCAGAGCTTTATGCGCAATTTATTTTTGTAAGTGATTTGTAAGTGTATTTTTGGGGGTCTAAAAGGACTAATCTAATTTACATTATTCCTTATGGGAACAAATTCGTTCGGTAACGGCACTTGAGCAGTATTCAGGAACGAATTAATGATGAACTCCGGGGGTCCACTGTATAAGAGAGATGTATGGGAAGAACCTAAGCTAAGCTCTATTTGCATAAACTGTCTTAGGCCTAAGCTAAGCTATATAGAGCTTCTTAATACAAGCTTCAACACTAAACGTGGTCAGGAAAGTAAGTGACGCTTAAATATTGTGATAACTTATCGCCTGTAATTTAACAGATGAACTTTATTGTAAGCCATTTAATTTATAACTTTTTTATAACTAGTTAAAGATAAATTGCTTTCTACTTTGTGGATAAAACAATTAATCCACTGACCAGTTAATTCTAATCCATATTTGTAAGTATTTACATTTTATAATAAATAAAACATAAAATAGACATTTTTTTAACCTTTGACTTATCATAGTGCTGAGGCGGAGTGACCATCTGTGGTGTGACCAGTCAAGCGTTCCACCTGTGGTGTGACCAGTCAAGCATTCCACCTGTGGTGTGACCAGTCAAGCATTCCACCTGTGGTGTGACCAGTCAAGCGTTCCACCTGTGGTGTGACCAGTCAAGCGTTCCACCTGTGGTGTGACCAGTCAGCTTCCACCTGTGGTGTGACCAGTCAAGCTTCCACCTGTGGTGTGACCAGTCAGCGTTCCACCTGTGGTGTGACCAGTCAAGCGTTCCACCTGTGGTGTGACCAGTCAAGCTTCCACCTGTGGTGTGACCAGTCAAGCTTCCACCTGTGGTGTGACCAGTCAAGCTTCCACCTGTGGTGTGACCAGTCAAGCGTTCCACCTGTGGTGTGACCAGTCAAGCGTTCCACCTGTGGTGTGACCAGTCAAGCTTCCACCTGTGGTGTGACCAGTCAAGCATTCCACCTGTGGTGTGACCAGTCAAGCATTCCACCTGTGGTGTGACCAGTCAAGCTTCCACCTGTGGTGTGACCAGTCAAGCGTTCCACCTGTGGTGTGACCAGTCAAGCGTTCCACCTGTGGTGTGACCAGTCAAGCGTTCCACCTGTGGTGTGACCAGTCAAGCTTCCACCTGTGGTGTGACCAGTCAAGCTTCCACCTGTGGTGTGAACAGTCAAGCTTCCCCTGTGGTGTGAACAGTCAGCGTCCACCTGTGGTGTGAACAGTCAAGGCGTTCCACCTGGGTGTGACAGTCAAGCTTCCACCTGTGGTGTGACCAGTAAAGCTTCCACCTGTGTGTGACAGTCAAGCTTTCACCTGTGGTGTGACAGTCAAGCGTTCACCTGTGGTGTGACCAGTCAAGCGTCTCCACCTGTGGTGTGACCAGTCAAGCGTCTCCACCTGTGGTGTGACCAGTCAACTCCACCTGTGGTGTGACCAGTCAAGCGTCCACCTGTGGTGTGACCAGTCAGCGTTCCACCTGTGGTGTGACCAGTCAAGCTTCCACCTGTGGTGTGACCAGTCAAGCTTCCACCTGTGGTGTGACCAGTCAAGCTTCCACCTGTGGTGTGACCAGTCAAGCGTTCCACCTGTGGTGTGACCAGTCAAGCGTTCCACCTGTGGTGTGACCAGTCAAGCGTTCCACCTGTGGTGTGACCAGTCAAGCGTTCCACCTGTGGTGTGACCAGTCAAGCGTTCCACCTGTGGTGTGACCAGTCAAGCGTTCCACCTGTGGTGTGACCAGTCAAGCATTCCACCTGTGGTGTGACCAGTCAAGCATTCCACCTGTGGTGTGACCAGTCAAGCGTTCCACCTGTGGTGTGACCAGTCAAGCATTCCACCTGTGGTGTGACCAGTCAAGCGTTCCACCTGTGGTGTGACCAGTCAAGCATTCCACCTGTGGTGTGACCAGTCAAGCATTCCACCTGTGGTGTGACCAGTCAAGCAGCTTGCACAACTTAAGTACTACAGTTATTAGTTTCATTCCACTTCTAATAAACAAGTCATTCTTTACTGACTTGATGGACACATCAAATTTCAGAAAATGAACAAGCAAACTCAAGCACTCAAGCATGACCTCCCAGTTTTCAGCAGTAGTATTCCTTTCTTAGACTATTTTTTTCAGTATTCTCCCATTTACTAAATCAGCTGGCAACACTGAGTTAGACCACAACAATGTTTGACAGAACCAATTATGGTTCTGTCAAACAAGGATGGGTATAGTGTGACTACCACCCACAGGATGGGTATAGTGTGACTACCACCCACAGGATGGGTATAGTGTGACTACCACCCACAGGATGGATATAGTGTGACTACCACCCGCAGGATGGGTATAGTGTGACTACCACCCGCAGGATGGGTATTACCACCCGCAGGATAGGTATTACCACCCGCAGGATGGGTATTACCACCCGCAGGATGGGTATTACCACCCGCAGGATGGGTATTACCACCCGCAGGATGGGTATTACCACCCGCAGGATGGGTATTACCACCCGCAGGATGGGTATTACCACCCGCAGGATGGGTATTACCACCCGCAGGATGGGTATTACCACCCGCAGGATGGGTATTACCCAAGTCCAAGTCCTTTTCCAGGGTTACTTCCCTTCTTTGTTTTTTAATACCACTAGGACCAGCTTAAGAGTCACTGCACACCTGTGGCACTAAATATCTGTCCATTGAAGAAGTCGCAGATATAGCCTGTAACAGCTATGTCCAATTACTTGACGCGGAAGAAAACAAGACTTCACTGCCCTCGCTGAGAGAGCTGAAAGGGCTGAAAGGGCTGAAAAGGCTGAAGAGGGGCCGATACCCCCCTCCTGGAGAAATTGTTCCACATGTACCTTAAAAAAAATGGGAGATCTACCATTAGGTGGTGGGAGAGGACAGTGATGGGTGGGGGTGGTGGGAGAGGACAGTTATGGGTGGGGTGGTGGGAGTGGACAGTGATGGGTGGGGGTGGTGGGAGAGAACAGTAATGGGTGGGGGTGGTGGCAGAGGACAGTGATGGGTGGGTCGTGGTGGGTGATGACTGTCCTGGGGTGAAGGTGGGGTGTGGGAGGTGATGACTGTCCTGGGGTGAAGGTGGGTTTGTGGGAGGTGATGACTGTCCTGGGGTGAAGGTGGGGGTGTGGGAGGTGATGACTATCCTGGGGTGAAGGTGGGGTGTGGGAGGTTATGTATGTTGTGAACACATAATTCTCATTGAAGGAGGTTTTGTTTTTATGTTTGTTATGTTTTTTTTTTTCATTTTGGAATTATGTTCTTTGTAAAGATACTTTGTACTGCAATGTATATATGACGTTATTTTAAATAAAATATAAAAAAAAAAATCACCCAAATTTTCAACTTTTCCCTAATTTAAATATCGCTCAATCCCCAAAATTTTCACTATTTCACTAACTTTGAAAAATCATTACTCATTTCATTACCTTGAAATAAACATTTCACATAAATTTCAGATTTTAAGATAATTTAGAGATTCTTTAAAACATTGTGAATTCAAGCTCACCCCTGTTACCCCTGAGGCCTCGGATATTCCACTGCAAATAAGCCATGATTTATGGAGAAAAAGATAGAAGTGGAAGTGAGAGGAAGCTATGGACTAGGGTTAGAAAAGTCCACGTGTGGAGGCAGCGGAAGACCTGTAATCAGAGAGGGAGGAGGACATTGTGAAGGAAGGGGGGGTTGAGACGAAGAAGAGAGATGAGGAACCTCAGATGGAGTAGTGTCCATCATCGGCCCAGTCTCTGAAATATATTCTGCAATAGCTTCCAGTGTTTCGGAAGTCAAAGATGCAGAATGGGAGACTACATTAGAAATGGAAGAAACTATCGGGGAGTCTATAGACTGTACTAAAGTAGAGGACGAGGAGGTAGAAGAGGGAACTGTCGTAGGGACTTGGGAGGGGACTTGGGATGAAGGTAGTGTATGAGGAGGAGGATGAACCTCCACACACGTTACAGAACTAGTCGGAGGCGAAGAACCTGGCAATAGGGATTTTTTGCCGGGCTTATAAGAGGGGGGGCGCTGAGGTTTAGGTGTAGGACGAGGACGTATAGACTCAGAACTGTGCGAGTGAATAGAGGAAGGAGTGTGGATAGTATGGGAAGCCGAGGTAGGGACCTCGGAGCCAAGAACATCAAAAGGATTCGAGACAGGGGTGTGTGTGTGTGTATCTGTGTGTCTGTGTGTGTATATGTACTCGCCTATTTGTGGTTGCAGGGGTCGATTCATATCTCTTGGCCCCGCCTCTTCACTGATCGCTACTACTCTCTCCCTGCTCCATAAGCTTCATCACAGCACTTGAAAAAACTAATACCCGCTTGGACTCTTTATCGACCTTAAGAAAGCTTTTCATACAGCAGACCACAGCATCCTACTCCGCAAGCTTCATCATTACGGTATAACAGGCCACGCACTTGTGTATATACAGTTATACCCTACTAATAGAAAGCAATACGTCTCTTTCAAAGACACAACGTCCATCTTAAGACCCCTGGATACTGGTGTACCACAGGATAGCGTTCTTGGTCCCTTCCTTTTCCTTTAATGCATCAACGACCTTCCAAGCATATCTCAACAACTTACGCCTATTCTCTTTGCTGAGGACACTACTTTTGTTATCTCTCACCCTAATCTAGCCTCAATCAGTACTATTGTTAATGAAGAGCTTGCAAAAATAGCATCCTGGATGACTGTCAATAAACGTACACTGAATATAGACAAAACCTTTTACATTATGTTTGGGAGTAGAGGAAGTGAGGTCCAACTAAACATTATGCTTAACAATATCCTTATTGCTAAACATAACGAGGGAAAGTTCCTGGATCTACACCTTGGCAGCAACCTGAAATTCAACACCCATATCCAACACATTACAAAAATAGTATCTAAAACAGATGGCATCCTTTCAAAGATACGTTACTATGTACCATAAACAGCACTACTTACACGGTTCTACTCTTCCATCACTTATGCTATTTGTGCCTGGGGATCCACAACGACACATCACCTAAAGCCAATAATAACCCAACCAAAACCTGCAGCGTGAATGATCACACAAACCACAGCTAGACAACCCCCCTCCCCCACTTTTCAAAGACCTAAACCTACTCATAATACAAAACATCCACTCGTACTACTGTGCAACCTACATTTACAGAACAATCAATTCTAATATAAATCCTGACCTGAAGCACTTTGTTGACAGTTGCAATAGGACCCATGGACATCATAGTAAACACAAAAATCTCTGACATTCCTCGTGCTGTTAAATCTTTTCAGAAACTCAATGTACGTAAAAGGACTCAAAATCTGGAACTCTGCCTGAAATCTCTAGAACCACTGACTCAGCTAGTATTTTTAAACTACAGTTAGAAAACACCTTATCTCCGTAAACTATCAAAGCCCAACATAAATACATACGTATGTTAAAACTATACGTACATTTGCTGAATGTCATGAATATAGTTAAAACATTATAATCAATATATACTTACTCTCAATATCTGTAATCCTCTCAAATGTTTATCATGCTTTCCGAGAAACTCCCCAAATCTAAACTCAAAGCCCTCAAAACGGATACCCCCTCCCCACCTACCATCCTCAAAACTCCCCCAAACCATTTCCTTACTGCTTCCAAACCCTCACAAAAATAGATGGCGTGATAAGCTGTATCTACCTCCCCACACCTACGGCAATACCCATCCCCACTCAACCCCATCACATAAAGCTGGGCCCTGGACGCCAAAATACCCTGAAGAAACCTATACCCTGTTTCCCTCACCCTTGGGTGCACCTTCAACTTCTTTAACCACCCCCAAATTCCTTTCCAATCATACAAAGGATAAACCTCACTCCCTTGCATCTCCATTCTCTCCATCCCCAACCTATCCAAACGGCTTACTCTACACCTTCCGGCTCCTTCATAACCAATAACCCTCGTAAAATAGCCTCACAAAGCAATATATCCTTTCCTCCCCACCACCTTCGCACCTCCTTCATCACCAATCCCACGTTTCGTCCCCCTCTCCTCCCCTCATCAAAAACTCATGCCTCACAAAAACACTCCTTAACCTACACCTCAAGGGGACCAACCCTAACCCCCCCCACCTCACCCTCGTTTCCACTACTTCCCTACACATCCAATGTCTCCCATTCCCCCATACAAACTTCAACACGTACTTCAACAACCGCTGCACATCCACTTCTAAGAGAGGATATACCACCGCCCTAAACCACAATTTACTATACACTAAAACGTTAATAACTACCACCCTTTGCAACAAAGTTACCTCTCTCATTCCCCATCCCTTCATCCTATCAATAGCAGCATCCACTACCAATCTTGAATTTACCTCTCTAGCCACCAAAGGATCAGCACTGAACACTATCCCACATATTTTTATAGTTTTCACACACACACACACACGTACACACACACACACGTACACACGTACACACACACACACACACACGTACACACACACGTACACACACACACACACACACGTACACACACACGTACACACACACACACACACGTACACACACACGTACACACACACACACACAGTCATACAGTTGTCAGGAAGTGGAATAGCTTAGAAAGCGACATATTGGAGGCAGGAACCATAGATAGTTTTAAGACAAGGTTTGATAAAGCTCATGGAGCAGGGAGAGAGATGACCTAGTAGCAATCAGTGAAGAGGCGGGGACAGGAGCTATGACTCAACCCCTGCAACCACAAATAGGTGAGTACACACACACACACATATATATATACACCCGCAGGATGGGTATTACCACCCGCAGGATGGGTATTACCACCCGCAGGATGGGTATTACCACCCGCAGGATGGGTATTACCACCCGCAGGATGGGTATTACCACCCGCAGGATGGGTATTACCACCCGCAGGATGGGTATTACCACCCGCAGGATGGGTATTACCACCCGCAGGATGGGTATTACCACCCGCAGGATGGGTATTACCACCCGCAGGATGGGTATTACCACAACCAGGATGGGTATTACCACCCAGAGGATGGGTATAGTGTGACTACCACCCGCAGGATGGGTATAGTGTGACTACCACCCGCAGGATGGGTATAGTGTGACTACCACCCACAGGATGGGTATAGTGTGACTACCACTCACAGGATGGGTATAGTGTGACTACCATCCACAGGATGGGTATAGTGTGACTACCACCCACAGGATAGGTAGTGTGACTACCACCCACAGGATGGGTATAGTGTGACTACCACCCACAGGATGGGTATAGTGTGACTACCACCCACAGGATGGGTATAGTGTGACTACCACCCACAGGATGGGTATAGTGTGACTACCACCTGCAGGATGGGTATTACCACCCGCAGGATGGGTATTACCACCCACAGGATGGGTATTACCACCCACAGGATGGGTATTACCACCCGCAGGATGGGTATTACCACCCGCAGGATGGGTATTACCACCCGCAGGATGGGTATTACCACCCGCAGGATGGGTATTACCACCCGCAGGATGGGTATTACCACCTGCAGGATGGGTATAGTGTGACTACCACCCACAGGATGGGTATAGTGTGACTACCACCCACAGGATGGGTATAGTGTGACTACCACCCACAGGATGGGTATAGTGTGACTACCACCCACAGGATGGGTATAGTGTGACTACCACCCACAGGATGGGTATAGTGTGACTACCACCCGCAGGATGGGTATTACCACCCGCAGGATGGGTATTACCACCCGCAGGATGGGTATTACCACCCGCAGGATGGGTATTACCACCCGCAGGATGGGTATTACCACCCGCAGGATGGGTATTACCACCCGCAGGATGGGTATTACCACCCGCAGGATGGGTATTACCACCGCAGGATGGGTTTTACCACGCGGATGGGTATTACCACCCCAGGATGGGTATAGTGTGACTACCACCCACAGGATGGGTATTACACCACCAGGATGGGTATGTGACTACCACCCACAGGATGGGTATAGTGTGACTACCGCCCACAGGATGGGTATAGTGTGACTACCGCCCACAGGATGGGTATAGTGTGACTACCGCCCACAGGATGGGTATAGTGTGACTACCACCCACAGGATGGGTATAGTGTGACTACCACCCACAGGATGGGTATAGTGTGACTAACACCCACAGGATGGGTATAGTGTGACTACCACCCACAGGATGGGTATAGTGTGACTACCGCCCACAGGATGGGTATAGTGTGACTACCGCCCACAGGATGGGTATAGTGTGACTACCGCCCACAGGATGGGTATAGTGTGACTACCGCCCACAGGATGGGTATAGTGTGACTACCGCCCACAGGATGGGTATAGTGTGACTACCACCCACAGGATGGGTATAGTGTGACTACCACCCACAGGATGGGTATTGATACCACCCACAGGATGGGTATTACCACCCCAGGATGGGTATTACCACCCGCAGGATGGGTATTACCACCGCAGGATGGGTATTACCACCGCAGGATGGGTATTACCACCCGCAGGATGGGTATTACCACCCGCAGGATGGGTATTACCACCCGCAGGATGGGTATTACCACCCGCAGGATGGGTATTACCACCCGCAGGATGGGTATTACCACCCGCAGGATGGGTATTACCACCCGCAGGATGGGTATTACCACCCGCAGGATGGGTATTACCACCCGCAGGATGGGTATTACCACCCGCAGGATGGGTATTACCACCCGCAGGATGGGTATTACCACCCGCAGGATGGGTATTACCACCCGCAGGATGGGTATTACCACCCACAGGATGGGTATTACCACCCGCAGGATGGGTATAGTGTGACTACCACCCACAGGATGGGTACATAGCGTGTACAGTATTAACACCCCCCCGCCTCCTCCAAAAAAAAAAATAACATTAATGAAAATATCTTTTTGCTGGGGGTAAACTGGCAGCAGATACGGTTCACTATAAATAAGTGTAAGTCTCTAATTCTAAGAAAAAATAAGTGCATCACTTATAACCTAAATTATATTACTTAATCAAATCTGAGAGTATGAATGGTGTATGTAAATCATAGTTAGTTTAGGTAAGTGGACACAATGTTTTATTACTGTAGTCTAGTAAGGCTATGTTTTGCTTGCTGGGAATTTTATTAAGCCTTAATGTACATACCAGGACAGAACCGAATCTGTATAGCAAGAAAGGGAGTGAAAATAGTGACAAACACAGAGATCATTGGCTCCAAAGTAAAATGTAATTTAAGAAGGTAGAAAATGACCATGTACAGTGGTACCCCAAGTTTTGAACTGCTCCCAACTCGACCAATTATGTAAGTATTATTTTAAGTGCTTTTGTAAGTGTACTTTTGGGGGTCTGAAATGGACTAATCTAATTTACATTATTCCTTATAATGTAAACACAGGTGTCACACAGTGTGACTTTGTAAATGGTCCAAGTTGGACCAAAACATCATTGTAAGCTCCTTTCTTCTATGTGTGGGTTATTTGTGTACAGGTGTCACTGTTCTCAGGACCTTTTTTTTTAGGTCTTGGTAACATTTTTGATGGTGATGGTATTGGTTATTGCTACTATGATGTCTCATTGTGAGGACTTGGTAATGTTCACAGCTATGCTGTTAGGGAGAATTATGCAAGATTTAATATTAGTTTCTGTTCTGGGTGTGTTATGTATACAAAAAGCTTTTCTTATAAACATTTCATAAACACCTGGTATATGTAGGCACATTCCTCTGCCAGGTGTTCTGGACTACGCATTGTTTGCTTTTAGGTAAAAGTCTATCATTATTCCCTGTTTAGAAATAAAGTACATTAATCTTGTTGGTGGGTAAAAAAAAAAAAAAGCCTTTGGTCAGATTTATGTACAGTGGTCCCTCGGTTTTCGTGCAACTCCAAACTCGAACATTTATGTAAGTGTATTTTCGTAAGTACTGGTGGAAGTGTATTTTTGGGGGTCTGAAATAGACTAACCTACGTGACATTATTTCTTAGGAAGTAAATTCGTTCGGTAATGGCACTTGAGCAGCATTCTGGAACGAATTTTCGGCGAAAACCGAGGGACCACTGTACTGAGATATCAGAGATGGGAATCATGGTATCTCCTAAGGTAAATTGAATGAGCAGTTCTACCTGGTCGAGTCTTAGAATAGTCGATATTCATCCATCTGGGAGTGATAAGTGCATATTATCTACATAATGTAAGAAAGTTATGCTGCCTAGGACATGTTGCTGAAGCATTCTACCGCCAAGTAAGACTCCAGACTCCCTCACAAAACTTTCTTCATGGCACCAGAGTCATATACAGTGGTACCTCGACATACGAGCAGCTCCCAACTCGAACAATTATGCATGTCAGTGGCTCTCCTTGCACTCAATTTACATTGTAACTACCGATACCTATGTAATCTGCAATGAAATAAAGTGTATTTCTGTAAGTGCTTTTGTAAGTGTATTTTTGGGGGTCTGAAACTGATTAATCTAATTTACATTATTCCTTATGGGAACAAATTCGTTCGGTATCGGCACTCAAACAGCCTTCTGGAACAAATTAAGCTCTTAACCCGAGGTACCACTGTATTACCACTACCACCACCACTACAACAAGAATGCCCTATTTTGTGGGCACCTCACCTTACTACCTTTATATACCCTGGTGCTCATGCACTGTGTTGCGAGTACTGACTTCATAAAGCAGGTGAGTAAATGTCTTGTTAGTTGCATATACGTACGTAGTATAAACTTTGAACTAACGTAGATAATATACTTATTGCTCCAAAATATATGAACAATAGAGACATGAAACGGACTCAACTAACAAACTCAACTAACAAAACTTACAAGAATCTCTGAGACCTGTGCTTCTCTATTAGACCATATCTGGACTAACACCATATCCCCATTAAAATCAGGCATAATCACAGACAATACCACAGACCACTACCCAACCTTTCTCATAACCAACCTCGGAAAATTACCACTAGAGACTACTAAAGTTACCTTCAGACTACATAATGAGACAGCTATAAATAACTTTATAACAGCTATGACAAACACTGACTGGCAAACGGAAATAGACAACTTCCCAGATACTGACCTATGTATTAATAATTTTCTTAAAAAGACCCAATACCTCTATAATAAGCATTGCCCTAAAAAAACTAAACAAATCACAACTAAAAGATTAAATAGTCCCTGGCTAACCCCCAGCATACTCAAATCCATTAATATAAAGCATCTACGTATATGAAAAA